>JARQOC010000004.1:215859478-215899997 GCA_033576535.1 Allobates femoralis
CCCCCTCTGGCCGTAATCCAGTCTTGTGAGGGCGGGGACGTCGTTAAAGGGGCGTGGCTAACTATGTGCCGCGGTTAGCCACGCCCCTTTAACGACGTCCCCGCCCTCACAAGACTGGATTACGGCCAGAGGGGGCGGGCATCAAGAAGGAGCGGGCGGAGGCTGCTGCACACAGCCCCGCCCATGGATTTCCTACACTCTGCCTACGAAAGAATGTTGTAAGTATATACTTACAATGCAAATGTACACATTTAACCCTTACTAGACATCAATACAGCTTATTTGTAATACAGGGGTCTATGCACCCCAGTATAGTGATATGGGGGGGCCCCTTTGGTTTACATGCACGGGCTCCGAAGAGCCTGTGACCATTGAGAAATTGTAGAAGAACACTGTAGAAGTCGCCGGCCGGTCTGTAAGGGGTCTAAGCCCCCCTACAGACCTCAAAAAGTCATTTAGGTCAGCTATTTTAACTCTTTATTAACTTGCCAGATCGGGAACTGCAAGCTATGCAGTTACCGGATGGCTCAGGATTACACATCCTGAGCCATCCGGTGACCGCAGTGCGGTATTCAGCACACAGTTTTGAAAAAAACTGTGTGCGACCGGCATTGCGTTCACCGCATCCGGATCCGGATGCGGTGAATGCAATTTAGGTTTCCAATGTGACCCTACCCTATGTGAGGGTCAGTTTTTCTTTTTCCACATTGTAGTTCATTCCTTCTGAACACACCTGCCACAAGCTTTAGACTGCCTTCACACTTGCGTTTGGAGGGCAGCGCACCAAAGGCAGCCAAACGCTTGCGCACATTCGTTCCTATGTTTAACATGGGAACGCATGTGCCTGCGTATGGCTGTGTTTGGCCGCATTTGTGTTCGGATGCGCATAATTTATGCGCCCTCCGACCGCACTCCAAATGCAGCATGCAGCATT
The DNA here is from genome assembly GCA_033576535.1 of Allobates femoralis. Classification (NCBI taxonomy): domain Eukaryota; kingdom Metazoa; phylum Chordata; class Amphibia; order Anura; family Aromobatidae; genus Allobates; species Allobates femoralis. Next base: position 215,860,413 of record JARQOC010000004.1, read on the forward strand.
TTTTTGTGCATTTGCGGTGCTTCTTTTATCCGCAAGCGCACAAAAAATGCATGGATCTCAATGGATCTGCAGTGTCCTCCGCATGACAGCGCAGGAGAACAGCGCAGAAGAATCTCATTGAAATCTTTCCCGGTGGCCGCAGGTGATCACCGGCGGCCACCGGGAGATCATGCAGAGCCACAGCTGATCTCCCGCTGGTGTCAGCGGGGAGATACAGCTGATCTGACAACTGTTTAAATCTCCCGCGCTGGTACCGAATACGTGATGTCGGCACGGGAGATTTGAAGCAGCGATCAGCTGTTTCTTATCTCCTGCACTGATATTACCCTATTCCGTGTCAGCACGGGTGATTTAAACAGCTGACAGATCAGCTGTATCTCCCCGCTGACACCGGCGGGAGATCAGCTGTGCCAGGAGGAGGAGATCTCTGCCGCTGATCTCCTCCTCCCGGCCGCCCCCAGAGACAGCTGATTGGCTGCCCGGGCACCATACTAATGTGAACGCATGCGGAGATTCTCCGCTGTGTTCACATTAGTATGGGCTGCGTTTGCGTCTGCATGCCCTCCATATGCAGACACAAACGCAAGTGTGAAGGCAGCCTTAGCCTGTTTTCAATTTAGCAGGTTTCTCTCACTCTCCATAAAATTGTAGGCTTTTAGCCCAGATAGAAGCATATTATGGATAGGGACCTGGCAAAGAGATACGCCTTGTCCTTGTCACTGGCTGCTTGGCTCTCATAACCTGGCCACTTTATGTCATAGGTATCTCAATTTTTCCATTTTGAATAGCAGTAATGCAGGTCCATAATTCCCTTATTTAATGTTTGTATGCTTTAGCGCTTCACTCCGCCGTCCATCATTCTTCCTCTGTGTCTGAGCTCTGATTTGGGTATGTATACAGATTTTTCTTCAATTCTACTCTCATGTGTTCAATTAAGTTGAGGTCTGGTGACTGTGGGAACCAAATCAGCACCTCGAATTCACTGTCATTGAACAATTTTTTCATACCCATAGTACTTGAGTGTACGAAATAACTCGCCTTGTAGAATACTCCCATATAGCTCAGAATTGATACTTGCCTGGCATCCTGATCAAGTATACAATGCCTTTGGCTGTGAAACAACCCCATATCATCAGGCTTCCTCCACCGAACTTAACAGGTCCCTCAATTTTTGATCCATTATCCCCTTTCTGCCTTGATTCTTCTAAACCCATTAGCACCTTTCAGGGCCTAGTCTAATGACTTTCATCTCATTGCTCCAAATCACTCAATTCCAATCTTCTACTGTCTAATTTTCATACTTTTTTTGAAAACTCAAGTGAACACTTCTTATGACGCTATTTTCAGATCACCATTCCAGATTTGTGTAATGTGCATCACACATCGCTTGCATGGACATCTGTGATCTCACTATTATGAATCATACAAGTGACCTCCATTGCCATGTTTGTCTTGCCAGAACTGATAGATCCGGTGATAGCTGCCTTACTGACTCCAATATTTTGCCTGGACATCCACGTCTTGGCTTTTAATTGGATAAACAGACTTTGTTTTCTATTCTTCCTATTGTGATGGCTCTGACATGATGCAGTTTGGTAATTTTCTTGGATGAGCTGAATGATGCTAGTTCTCTTACTTAGGAAATCTTCATGACTGCTCCTCAATTCGAACCAATGAGATTTTGCGTGGGAATGAACTTTATAAAACACAGAGGTATTAGGGAATGTGAGATCGGGTTGTAATTTGTTGTATACCGGAAGAAAAAAAATTCTCAAACACCAGGAGCAAAACAATAATAAGGTAGTGACATCAGATGAATCTGCATAACTAATCATATGATAAATAGTTAGCCAAGATGGTTGTTTCTAAAATGAAGGTAGTCTCATGCTCAAAGCTGTCGTGGATGGTGAGATACAGAGACTGATAGTAAAAAGTTTAAAATATTGTTACCCTTTTACTCATCAGTATATATAGGTAGCTGTAACAGATATATTGTATATTGGGGGGCTGTGGAGGACATAAGACTGTATGAAGGTTTGTGGTGTAAATCATAATGTATATTGAGGGGTTGTTATGGATATCATACTGTATGGATGGCTGTGTTGACCATTATATCATGTAGGGGGCAGTCTTAAAAAGAGTTCAGCTTGGAGAGGACAATCTGATGGGTCGAATGAAGGGATAGTGTGAAAAGGGGGCACGTAATGTATATGGAGAGGGTGTAGTGTGAAATAGGGTTGCAGTACGGAGAGAGGTTAGCATGTTAGGGGGAAAATATGAAGATATAGAGAGTGTAAAGGAAAATGTAGGAGAGACAAAAGCCATTATATAGGCCATGGTTCATAAGGGTGGATGGTGTAGTGATTAAAGCTGATAATGGCAGACAGTGTGGTGGTTATAGATCATTAAGGTGGACAGTGTCAGGACAATATACCATAGGAGGTTTAGTTAGGTCATAATATGGACAGATATTGTTATGCTGAGAGGAATGTAATACCATGCTTATTTCTAAGGACACCATGGGGGAAGATGTGCTGCAGAAAACCGTAAAAGAGGGAATCTGGAGAGAAAGCTATAGCAGTCAAAAGTCATCATGGCACTTGGACAAGATAAAGACATAAAAAACTCAATCAGAGAAAATGTCATCTTTACAGTACTTGGATTTAAATATTTACCGTATATACTCGCGTATAAGCCGAGTTTTTCAGCCCAAAAATTGGGCCGAAAAGTACCCCCCTCAGCTTATACGCGAGTCATACACCCCAGTGGTACACAGGCGCCCCCCACCATGAGTATACAGGCCCCCCCCCATCAGTATCCAGGGCCCCCCCCCTTGCTCCGGAAACCTGTAAAGTAAAATCATTATACTTATCACTGTCCTGTCGCCGCCGTCCCCGCCGCTGCCATCGCGCTCACCCGGCTTCATCCGTCTTCTTCCGGCTTCCTCATCTGGCGCGCAGATAATGACGTCATTGCCTGCACCGACCAGAGGAAGCCGGAAGAAGACGGATGAAGCCGGGTGAGCGCGATGGCAGCGGCGGGGACGGCGGCGACAGGACAGTGATAAGTATAATGATTTTACTTTACAGGTTTCCGGAGCAAGGGGGGGGCCCTGGATACAGATGGGGGGGGCCTGTATACCTATGGGGCTGCTGTATACTACCACGGGGGCTGCTGCATACTACCACTGGGGCTGCTGTATACTACCACTGGGTCTGCTGTATATACCTCTGGGGCTGCTGGGGCTGCTGTATACTACCACTGGGGCTGCTGTATACTACCACTGGGGCTGCTGTATATACCTGTATACTACCACTGGGGCTGCTGTATATACCTCTGGGGCTGCTGGGGCTGCTGTATACTACCACTGGGGCTGCTGTATACTACCACTGGGGCTGCTGCTGTATATACCACTGGCGAGGCTGCTGTAACACTGCTGGGGCCTGTATATACCACTGGGGAGGCTGCTGTATACCACACTGCTGGGGCTGTATACCTGTGCTATGGTCCACCCTCGGCTTATACACGAGTCAATAGGTTTTCCCAGATTTTGGGGGCAAAAGTAGGGGGTTCGGCTTATACACGAGTATATACGTACTGGTTGATACTGAATTTGTGTCATCAGTACTGTGGTTCTTGTATGGTTCACAGTCTGGTAAATACTGATTACTGATGAGCGAGCAGTAAAATGCTCGGGTGCTCGATGCTCAGGTCAAGCATATCGAGATGCTTGGGTTCTCAACCCGAGCACCGAGCCCAATGTTAACCTAACGGGAAACGCGAGCATTTTTCCGCCGACACCCGGCAGTCTGCATAAACCCTAAAAATGTCACAAATGCAAAAGAACAGTGCTCAAATGACATGGGAACAGTATTGGGAAGACCCCTTTAGGCATTTCTGACTTACAGGTCACTGCTGTGAACAATATTTTATGAGTATTACGCCACTTTTATGGACTCACAATAAAACCTTGAAAATGAAACCAAAATGGATTTTCCTGGGGAAAATGTTAAGGGCTCATACTCATGTGTGAGACAGTGTTGGTGAATTATTTTTTTTAATACATTAAAGATTTAAAAAAAAAATTTGGAGGCGCTCCGATGTCCCTTTGAACAGACGTGGAGGAGGGCCTCTTAAATAATGTTCCCATTGTTAGGAAGTGGGTCTCCCATAGTGTTGCCGTATGCAGGACTGCCAAAAATTGTAAGGCACTCCGATGCCCCTTGGAAGAGACATGGAGGATGGCCTCTTTAAATAATGTTCCCATTATTAGGAAGGAAGTGGGTCTCCAATAGTGTTGCCTTATGCAGGACTGCCAAAAATTGGGAGGCACTCCGATGCCCCTTGGGAGAGACATGGAGGAAGGCCTCTTTAAATAATATTCCCATTATTAGGAAGGAAGTGAGTCTCCCATAGTGTTGCCTTATGCAGGACTGCCAAAAATTGGGAGGCACTCCAATGCCCCTTGGAAGAGACGTGGAAAAGGGCCTCTTTAAATAATGTTCTCATTATTAGGAAGGAAGTGAGTCTCCCATAGTGTTGCCTTATGCAGGTCCGCCAAAAATTGGGAGGCACTCCAATGCCCCTTGGAAGAGATGTGGAGGAGGGCCTCTTTAAATAATGGTTCCTATTATTAGGAAGTGGGTCTCCCATAGTGTTGCTGTATGCAGAACTGACAAAAATTGGGAGGCACTCCAATGCCCCTTGGAAGAGACATGGAGGAGGGCCTCTTTAAATAATGTTCCCATTATTAGGAAGGAAGTGGGTCTCCGATAGTGTTGCCTTATGCAGGACTGCCAAAAATTGAGAGGCACTCCAATGCCCCTTGGAAGAGACGTGGAGGAGGGCCTCTTTAAATAATGTTCCCATTATAAGGAAGTGGGTCTCCCATAGTGCTGTCTTATTAAGTCTAAAGGTCCGGCTGCCCTGTAATACTGGTGCCACAGGGAAAAAATAGTTCAATATAGTTGAAACCCTGGCACACAGAAGTAATATAGAAAAATATGAAAACACGCAGAACGGTGTAGACTGGTTAACTGTGTTTTATTATTGTCTTGCAATAAAGCACATCATCTTTTTTTCAATTCAAGTAACGTTTCGGCGTATAATGCCTTCATCAGACATACTGAAATTAACTGTATAAATGAACAAATGACAAAACATAGAGTCAAAACAGGTACATATTACACGTGTTATTACATATTTCTTTTTGTAACAAGAAAACAAAAAAATCACGGAAACCTGCTGGAAAAATGAGAACACATCCATATGCATAAAGTAGATGTGGTAAATAACAGAACAATCCATACCTATATACGATTGTGCTTAACAAGGATACTGCAAAGCAAGTTGCTAACAAGCAACCAGTGACAAAATCTGTGTGCAAAAACAGACAATTATTAAAGCATAATCGCTTGTTCAAACCTGTATTAAACCCACAATGTTTAAATGAAGCACAATATAGAGAGTTATAAGTCACGGATGATGTATGGGTAGAGTAACCCAAGAGCAAAAACAGGGGGAGGAATAGAAAATGACTCAAAATGTAGCATAAGAAAACAAAATGTATGGCCTGGGCTTACCCAATAAGTAAGAAACAGTGTACGGTAAAATCTACCCAGACTTCTGATGTATGGAAACATCTGGTGGCACGCTGTTACCTGGATTACATGCCAGGGAGCTAGTGTCTCTATCTAATATACAGAACCTTCCAGATGTCTGTAGGGGAATATAAGGCAATAAAGAGAAATAGCCACAGTTGTAGCATAAAAGTATTAAAATAATGGTAAGGTACACAATAAACATAAGTACTAAGGACATAAGGAAAGAAAAACCTTATTTATACAGTGTAGATCCACATATATATGTTCTAACAGTATGCCCCTATCAGAAAAACCTAAGGGTTAATGGTGGGAAAAGGTCAATATTAGGGATGGGCGAATCTACTCGCTAGGACTCGTTACTCGGCGAGTAGTAAGGGACTCGCAGGACTCGGTACTCTGCGAGTTTCCCAGCGATTACTCGCACAGCAACGAGTCCAATGCAAATCAATGGCAATCCTAGTTTTTTTAGAGACTCTGACAAAACTAGGATTGCCTTTGACTTGCATTGGTCTGATTACTGTGCAAATAATCACAGGGAAACTCGCAAAGTAACAGCAGTTACTTTGCGAGCCGAGTCCAGCTGTCTGCTCTGTACAGGCTGCCGCAGCTCCAGGGTCCTAGAGCCCGCCTGCTCACAGAGATGATGTAGCAGAGCTGCGATTGTTCTCAGTCTGCTCATCCCTGTGCATAGACATCTATATCTATGCACAGGGGATGTAGCAGAGAGGACATCGCGTTTTGGACTACGTCGGACGGAAGAGGATTTTTTTAATTAAAGATGGAGTCCCTAATGGCTTCTTTTTTATTTCTAATAAAAATGTTCTCTGTGTTGTGTTTTTTTAACCCTTTATTGGAGATTCTTAGTGGCTGGGTCAAACGTGGCCTGACATTAAGAATCTCGGGCTTAATACCAGCTTGTATAACAAAGCTGGTATTAACCCCTTTATTACACAGCGTGCCACCGCCACCAGGGCCGCTGGAAGAGCTGGGTTCAGAGCCAGAGGATGGAGCTTCAATGAATGCGCCATCTTCTGGGGCGGCTGCGGGCTGCAATTTGCAGTGGGGGGTGCCCAGAAAGCTTGGGCCTCCCTGCGCTTCGGATTCCAGCCCCCAGCTGCTTAGCTGTACCTGGCTAGACATAGAAATTGCGCGGAACCCCACGCATTTTTTTTTTATTATTTCATGAAATTCATGAAATATTAGAGAAAAAGGGCTCCCTATATTATGTGTCCGGCCAGGTTATAATGGCAACCTGGGGTTGGGCGCCCATAGCTGCATTGCTGGATCCGGCGGGTTCCAGAATACGGCGAGCCACGCGAAAATTTTATTTGAAAATCCATAAAAGAATTAGAATAAAACTGCATCTAAACCCGGCATGGTCAGGGTTAATAAGATGCAGTCCTTTTAGGATTGTTTTATTGATTGTTTAGAAAAAGAATTCATGGCTTTTCCGTATTTCTGGATAGCCGATCAGCAGGCAGCGACGGCTGCCCCAATACCCCGGTGCCTAAATTGTAACATGCCAGACACAAGAATATAAGGGACCCTTTTTTTTAAATATTTCATGAATTTCATGAAAAAAAAAAAAAAATGCTGGGCCGCAAAATTCTATGTCTAGCCAGGACAGCAAGACTGGGGCTGGAATCCGCAGTGCAGATGCCAAGTTTGGCACCACACGCAAGCAATGCACCGCACCCCAATAGATGGCGCGTTCATGAAGGCCATACTCGGCCTAACCGCTCTTCCCAGCGCCCTGGTGCGGTGGCACGCTGGGTAATAAAGAGGTTAGGGCCAGCTTGTATATCCTGGCCTAAACCCGAAATTTTATGAGGCACGCCAATATTAGATAATGCACATGAATTTTATTAAATTGTTTAAAAAAAACACAAGACAGAGAAAAATATCAATTAGAATAAAAAAAAACATTATGGCCTGCATCTTAATTAAAAAAACCCTCTTACGTCCGTACGCAGTCAAAACGCTATGTCCTCTGCTACATTCCTGTTGCTAGATATAGATCTTGCCAGGGATGGCAGACTGAACACTGCTTGTACATAGCAGCAGGCGGCTTAGGACCTGGAGCTGCGCAGCCACACACAGAGAACAGCCGAACTCTTAGGTTGGCTGAGTATCCAGCGATTACTTGACAGTAAACGAGTCCAATGCAAATCAATGGCATCTAGTTTGTCAAGTCTCTGACAAAAACTAGATTGCTCAAGGCTGAAGCTTTGAGACAATCTGTGATTTGTAAAGTGCATCACACCGCTATTACTGTTTCGCCATTCATTACATTGGGACCGCTAGATCGAACGATACAGTCCGGCTAGAGTCATAAGTCAGCGTTCGAGTAATTAGGACTCGCCATCATATCAATATAAAAGATAGTTATGAACAATGCCATTTGATCGGTGCGCCTATATAGGTCATTATGTGTACCTTAGTATAGGGAGGAAAGTGCCCCTTACTCCAAATAGTGCCCCAATAAGCCTGAATGCTCAGCGAAGGGTGTACATGCATGTAAACAAAGCATATAGTGAGGGCCATTGTCCAGTGTGCAACTGGGTTCAGAGCCCAGCAGATGTGGCAATTACCTGGTGCAGAGCAGCTGTGCAGCATGCTGGGGTGGCGGGACTAATGCTCATGTCTAGGTGATTAAATAGCATGTGCCCAGGTGCCGGAAATCGCCCCACGGCAGTGCTGCTTCCTTCTTCCTGCCCTTGGAACGTAGGAAGCGGTCCGGCGTGGAATGCAAGCGGCCGTGACTGCACATGCGCCGGAAGTGACGTGGCGGTGAAGTAGATCGTGGCGGGTCAGGTGACCATGGAGCCCGCCTCCCTCTGCGCTCCTTCAGTATCTCTGCTGGGAAAAACACAATGTGTTAGTGACTGGCACTATTAGGCATGGGCAACATTATTGAGCAGTACATGTATAAACATATATGGAGGGCGGCCTTATAAGAGGTATAGGACTGGAACACTGCTATATTGGACACTCCAACCAAGCGCACAGGAAAACTTTAACATAAGTGGGAGCACTATAAGCTGATGGTTCAAAAGGGAACCAACTATGTATTCTGTAGGGATATAAATTAACCTCATGCAATTCTTTCAGTTTTTCCATCATATACCCTTATAAACACCATCAAAGCATTATTACTGTAAGGTGAATTGCTGTATCCTATACATAAGCATCAATAAACATAATGTACATTAATAGATGACCAGGTCACATTGTTAGCTTATCAATACCAGTTGGGTCCCCTTACACATGTTACACATGTGTTGGGATTTGGGTAAAGAATGTTTCATGTGTGGTGTGTGGCAGCTTGTGAAATGCAGCAGGCTGTTGCGCTCAGTAGGTTTGGTGTACAAGTCTGTGCTTATCCTGCCTTCTGTGTCCAACAAGACCCATATGTCCAGAAAGTTAATGCTTGCTTGGTGATGATGTAGGTAAAGGTCAAGCCGATGACAAATGTGTTGATGTGATGAAAAAAGTTCATAAGTGTGCCCTCATCACCCCTCCATAATAGGAACACATCGTCGATGTAGCGACGCCAGAGTACTGCATGTGACTTAAAGAGGGGATGTTGATACCATAATCCTCCTCAAATTTGGACATGTAGATGTTGGCGTAAGGGGGCGCTACATTACTGCCCATTGCTGTGCCTTTACACTGGGCATAATATTGGTCTTGGAACAGGAAAAAGTGTTTGGTAAGTACCAAGTGCAAAAAATCCGTACAGAACTCTTTTTCATTTTCACGCACTGCTTGACATGAAAAGCTTGATAAATCTCTGACCAAACTCTGATGGTGAAAACTGAACACTGACCAAACGCTGATCAAAAAATATTGGTGAAACTTGGACTGTTTTTTGAGTATGAGAAAAATCACTGCGGCTTAAGGTACACATTAATAAGGATACGAGTGAAACATATCCTCATCTTACATCCAAGGCACAATTTCCAGTTTTGGGTGGAATTATTTAGCATAAATAGCATTTATAATTTATAAAGCTATGTACAGAGACTTAGGAAGAAAGTCATGTTTCTTGTATATATATTTTTTCACTTGAAAACTATTTTAAATAGAAATGTAATGATCACGTTTTGATTTAATGTTTGTCCTTGCTCATTTCATCTCTGTTCTGTATGCACTCTTAACGTAAAAGGTAACATAAAACTCTGCACATATTTGATGTTTGAGAAACCAATAGATATGCAGGCTCATGGCTCTACAAGATTGCATTAGTTGGTATGGAGAAATGCATATATTAACAAGGTTTGCTGTAAGAGTCCAGTAGCCCAGATGTTGAAAATATATGACTAAAATCTATCACAAAAGAGCAAGCAACTTAGAATGTTCCTATAGCTATTGCCTAATCAGCCAGGATCATCAGCGGTCGTTGCTAAAATCAATATACTTTGAAGAATTAAGACGTTGATTTGCTGGAAACCGAAAGATTTTAAAGGTACTGTATATAGCCATTGAATTTGTTTCCATTTTACAATTATGTCCACCTTGCTTTATACAATGTACCCCTATTGTTAGTATTAACTGGCTTCTTTCTATTACAATTTAATTCAACCTGCATTGATTTTTCTAATTGATATGTCTCTATTCTGTTAATTGATAAGCTTGGTGCTAAAAATTTAAATTAAAAGAATGAATTGAAAAGAAATTGCCTAAATTGGAAAATAATGGAAAATACTGTAGCTTAGGAAATTGTGTACACAGAACATACTTCATGACTTCATCGCAATGAAGCATGATCACTCTAAAGTGTTTGATGAAAGTTTTGTGTCTTTGTTTTTATTTTGTATTTCCATCCCTCATTATTTTCAAATTATCTGCTAATTTTCAGTGAATCGAAACATTCTTGCATATAGCAGTGGGGGAAATAAGTATTGAACACGTGACCAAATTTCTAAGTAAATATATTTTTTAAGGCTCTGTTGCAATAAATTTCTCACCAAATGTTGATAACAACCCATCCAATATACACAGGTAAATATATCAAACTATAGATTTCCATTAATTATGTTATGTGTAATAATGAGAAATGACACAGGGAAAAACTATTAAACACATGAAGAAAGAGAAGTCATGGAAAGTCATAACACTAGCTGAAATCTATCAGTAATTAGAAATTACCGTATATACTCGTGTATAAGCCGACCCATGTATAAGCCGACCCCCCTACTTTTGCCCCCAAAACCTGGGAAAACCTATTGACTCGTGTATAAGCCGAGGGTGGACCCCAGCACAGGTATACAGCCCCCAGCAGTGTGGTATACAGGCCCCCCCAGTGGTAGTATACAGCAGCCTCCCCAGTGGTATGCAGGCCCCAGCAGTATATACAGCAGCCCCAGTGGTATACAGCAGCCCTTAGGTAGTACACAGCAGCCCCAGAGGTATATACAGCAGCCCCAGGGGTGTACACAGCAGCCCCAGGTGTAACGAGCACCTAGGGGTGTACACAGCATACTTTTCAGGGTTGTAAACTAGTCCAGAGGATGTAACAGACCCCAGGGTGTTACAGCACCCCATGGGTGTACACCAGCTCCAGGGCGTTTAACAAAGCCAGGGTAAACTCACAGAGTCGAGGAGTCATACAATGCAGCCATGGGTGCTACAATGAAAGCTCAGGGTGTAACATGCATAGCCCCAGGTTGTTAACAGCAGTACCCCAGGGGTGTACAATACAGACCAAGGTTATACACACAGCCCCAGGGGATAAAGCAGCCCCAGGTTGCTAATCACCAGCACCCAGGGTACTTACACAGTCCCATGTAGTAGACAACTAAGCCCAGGTGTAATACACAGCGACCAGGTTAAGTACACAAGCACTTAGGGTTGTTCACAGCAGCACCATGGGGTACACAGCATGCCACCAGGGGTATCAGTCAGCATTAGCCCGATGGTTTGTATTACAATCAATCACCGCAGGATTTTAAGATATGCATCGCTCAGTGGTATATGTCACAAGCCAGGGTTATAAAGCAGAATGGGTAAGTAAATAAGGAAATACTGTGCCAGGGAATGTTTACAGCAGCTCCAGGTGATTACACAGCAGAAGCACCACTCTAACTTTTGTGCGCCCCACTGGCTGTCCCCCCCCCCGTATCACGCGCTTGCGCATTATCTAATTATCCAGTGTCAGCTAGTCATCCTTCCTGGTGGGGGATCGGGCTCTTACCGGCCATTTCACTGTGTTTCTATTTGAGGGCCATGTGAAATAATTACCAGCGATGGTCACACCACCAAATGCAAGGAACAATGCAAATGGAAGTCCGTAACTGCGATCCGCACTAGGAATGCCCAGGAACTAGGTAATTAAAGCGCAGCGCTGCATGGGGGGGGCATCCTGATGGATGCGCCAAAAAGATTGAGGGTTCCCGTTTATTGCGATAATACAGGTGAGAGACGTTTTCAGCCCAATTTTGGGCTGAAAAAACTCGCTTATGGAGTAAATACGGTATCTTGACCTGTGAAAAATATTCACTGTTAATGGACATAGGTGTCTATTACCAAGCTCCATACAGATACAGATCATGATTGGGTAACAAACCTGCGTGGAAAGACTTACCCCTTATTTTTGCAACCCATAGTGATGAACATAGTTATAGAAGATGATCTAAAGATTATAATGATTCCAGTGAACCAACTGTTGGCGGCATAACTGAAGGGAAGAGATACATTCACTTAAATCAAAACACTAATAGTTGCTCCCGCAAGATCTCAGGACATAAAAATGAAAAGAATATCAGGCACAGTTTATAGCCAAAACACCTGTGGAACTAAAAAGACCTTGAATGGTAAGTACATTGATTGAAAAAAAACAAACAATGGCATTGCACCAATCTCCTAAGCTCGACTCAGGCCATTTTGTATATCAGCACAAGTTCAGTGGGGCAGCACAGTTCAGGTTGTCAAACCAGACTTTAATATGGTATCGTAATGAAATTAGACTTGGACTCCAACAAGATGGAGGTCTCAGCTGTACAGGGCGGGGAAGGGGGGGAGGGGCTATATTCTACAGCAGTTTTTGCCATGCATTTTTCATTGTATCTGTATTAGCTGTGCAAACAGCCCTGCCACTCATTGTAGCCATCTAGCTATTGTGATAAGGCGATCACGGAGCGGGCCGGGGTACACACACTTAGCAGCACAAAATCATAAACACAGCAACAGTCTCTTCTAGAAAATAGGTCCAGCTGGTTTATTCAGGACAGCATAAACCACACTGGGCAAATTAGACATGAGCCTTTCTTCGGCTTTCTAACAGCATACAGTCTGTTACCTCACACACGGCCTGTAGACAGTTCACACAGGCCTCCAGGACCTGAGCTCTCCATGCTCAGTCTCTGTTTGTCTCTCCCATGTCAAAACCAGACTCCATTAAGACATCCTGAGACACACCCACATCTCCAGCAAGTTGCAAGCTTAACTCTTGCTATGCTGTTAAGCAGACTTTGGCTTCCAGGCACTGGCAAGACATTCACAAAAACAGTTGCAGCAGACTTTTGTCCTTTTGTGGTGTATACCATCATGCAGACCATGCGTGCCACCATTACCACACTATTCATATAACGTAGTGTTTAGTGTCCAGCAGATTATTTTTTCTTTAATATTTTATGTTTTTCTGCTTGCACCTAACTTCAAGGTGATGCCAGTCAGTCCACGCTATAATTCTTAGTATATATTTTCTGACTGAGCTCCCTCCCCCTTCCCTCCTGTAGCCAGCTGAGACTTCCATTTGTTGGAGTCCAAGACACACTACATTGCAGTTTTAATTACAAATAGAGGCATATAAACCGATTCACAAAATAGTACTCTGCCAGTGTATCATAGTGCTAGGACCCGATAAGACGAGAGGCACCATGGGAGGTTATCGAGCACTCTACAGTGGCCACTGCTGAAGCTTAGTTTTCTCAATTCATTATATTTTATAGCAGTTTTTGACATGCATTTTTTCATTGTATCTGTATTAGCTGTGCAGACAGCCCTCCACTCATTGTAGCCATCTTACATTTCTTCAAGAGCTACGGATGTGAAGGTCTTGGTGCTGACTTACCTCCTGTATTATACTCCAGAGCTGCACTTACTATTATGCTTAGCTGCTGGTTGAGAGGTTGATGTGAGGCTTGGGTGTGACTCACCTGAATCCCCTCCCCTGGCTTTAAATAGCTTTCCCCCTCCTCTGTCAGAAGCTCTGATAGAGTTGTTTGCTCTTGGTCTTTGTGCCGTGCTGATGTTTTGTTGCTGTGCTGAAGTCTTTGTATTGGGAGTAGCTGTGATTCCGGTCTGTGGGTGGAGGTAGGGGCCCTCAGCCTGGGGCTAATCAGGAGCTCAGGCCCAGCTCATCGGAAACCTTCCAGAAGTCTTCCAGGAAGTCCAGAATGTCAGAGGTAACTGGGTCTCTCCCACAGGGGATTAACCCAAGCAAGGCTTCCCCACCAAGTTGGGACATCAGGAATAATATTTGGCCCGGTCTGATGAAAATTAATGAGATAAAAGTTCAAATTGCAGGGTGCACTGGTTGGTGACTCCATCAAACTCTTTGGGGCCACCTTCAAAACATGGAAGAGCAGACGAGTGAGGACAAGCAGAAGAAGCTATGATTATCTGCTGGAGTAGACCGCGTATAGGCCAAGATATGGTCTTGTTGACCTGTATAAAAATCATCTCCTGTTGCAGTCCACAGGATCATGACCCGGCCGGCAAGCTGGGTAACCAGGGAATCAGTGGATCCATGCCCTGATCAAACTGTAATGCTTACAGGGGTGAGCGAGGGGGAGTAGACACAATGGACTACAGAGTAAATGGCGGCAGTAAACCTACAGGGCGCAGACAGACTCAGGCACAGTTTCTGGTATAGCGGGCACAGTTTCTGGTATGGCAGGCAGGGAACCAAGGGAAAGGCACGGTACAGTTACTTATATAGACAGACACAGATTCTGGTATGGCAGGTGCAGCCTGGGCGGCTGTAGCCGACAGGGCAGCTAGCACAGTCTCTGGAATAGGTGGCAAATGTATTGTATAGGCAGGTACCACAGGAACAGACACATCAGACAGGTGGCAGGAGCAGACAGATACAGGGGCACAGCAGGACAGACAGGTATGGGAAGGCTGGAAACAGGGACACGTAGTTGACACAGGACAGACAGGACCTGACAACTAGCAAGACTGAAAATCTCACTAACTGATGGGAGGATGCCTTATACGTATACCCAGTGCCTCTCAGCCATAGACTGAGTGAGGTACTGGAGGTATGGCCTGAATGCTTACTTTCATGATAGTAGCAGATCAACACTGCCACTATGTATGATCTTAATTCTGGTTTTATGAGAAAAATGTTGACCAATACAGGAAACAGCAGGGAGGTGGTGTAGGTTGTTAAATCCAGGTTTCAGTGAAAGCTAGAAGGTTAAGAGAATCAGAAAGGAAGAAGTCATGCAGGTAGGGAAGGCTGTTTAACACTCACCGAGCTTTGCAGAGGACACACACGTGTACTTTACTAGCACAGGGCATGCCACGATTGTGAACCAGACAGCCCCGAATCCAATTTTGGCCCCATAATATTCCTTTGGGGCCGGATGGCAGTGTTTTGCCATCCGTTTCCATCTGTCTGGGTGGATCCGGCAGAATTGTTTTTTTTTTCCCCATACACGTAATGCAGCTTGCAGCGTTTTTGTGTCCGGGGCAAAAATCTGAACAAATCGGATACTGCAGGATCCTCCCGAATACCGGCGCGATCCGGCGCCCCCTAACATGGAGTCTTTGGGCACCGGATCCAAATTGGATCGGCTGCTGACGAGGTGCTGTAGTCACGGGCCAGCGCTGACTTCACACTGGAGCTCCAGGCGAGATTTCAGAACTGATTTTGAAATTTCAGCATGGGACAGCTCCTGCAGCTGCGGACTGCCGATTCCGGCAGAAAACAGAACCAGAGGGCATATTTGCCCTCCGGTTCTGTTCTGTCCTGAGCTGTCAGGCTGTGTCCTGTGCATCCTGCAAAACACCAGACTCAGCCTGATATCTCAAAACTGTGGTGTGAAGCCAAAGCTAAGAGAAATAGAATTAAGAGAGAGCTGATGATTCAGTATGGTATTAGAGGATGACTTTGAGCATTTCAAATAGAGGCGATGAGCTGAACAGGGTAATGAGAAGGAAAAAGGCACATATGTGGATAGAGTGCATCATATGGATATGAAAGGCTAGAAGAGGAGAAAAAGATAATAGATGAAGAAAATAGAAATGAATATTTTGAACCTGAAAAGACACATGTACACACATTTGTTCCAGTATGTTGCATTGCTTACTTGTGTGCTGCTACATGTTTAACGATAATAGGCACTTTGAAAAATTATTGAATTTCAATAAATTCCTTTGCAAGACTTCTTGCCCAAATTAATTTATAGGAAAATTTAAGGGAAACAATGTGGTTGGAACAAAGTTCAATTTAACTTGTTGAACAATTAATCAACCCTTTAAGGGTACCTTTACACGTGGCAACTTCTCAGGAATTTACTGCACTTACTGGTTGCAGTGAAATCATGGACACATTGTTCAATAGTTGTTGTGTTACAAATGGAACAATATCCCATGATTTCACTGCAAACAGTAAGTTCCAGTGAAATTCCTAGAAACCTTGCCGCATGTAAAGGTACTTAAGGTAGAGAAGTTTAATTATCCCATGACGTGAGGATAAACAGAATTTGATGATTCAGGCTTAAGGGTTAACAGTGGATACATGAAATGTACTATTAGTTATAACTTGCAGATAGGATAAGTAGGCAAACTCCTTTGGTGAAGTATAAAAACAAATAGAGGGCACTCACCGTATGTTCGATGGCTTTCTTATTGAAAGATCTGGGGAGGGGTGCATGAAGGTACAGACAACACGTCCTGTTTCGCGGTTTATCCGCCGACTCTTAGGTCGGTCACACCCAAGTTTTCAGGTGTGAAACCCGAACCAGCCCGCATCCGATTTCGGCCCAATAGTATCCTATGGGGGGGGTTGATGTGTTTTCCATCCGGTTTCCATACGTTCGGGAGGATTCGAACACTTTGCGTTTTTCCAAACAAAATGACACTAGCTGCGATTTTCCTGTCGGTGGCAAAAATCTGCACAAATCGGATCTCCCGAATCCGGCGCCCCCTAACATGGGAGTCTATGGCGCTGGTCCGACAGAAGAATCGTTCACGTCCCAGAGCCTTGGTGCTGAAACCGACTGCAGCCCTGCTCTCTACCAGAGTCCTGCGTCCGTGCCAGGTGAGGCATGCAAGATCATTGAAATTACTCGCATACATACTTGCACTGATTTTACCACCCTTAGCAAAAGAAGACAGAACTTTAAATAACATCGCTTTCTGCTTCTCATGGGAACCCAGCTATTATCCCGACAGCTGAATCCTGACCTGCTCCTTCTATATCAGAGGTCCCAACTCAGTACTCAAGGCGCCACCCCAGTGCATATTTCAGGATTTCCTAGCACTTGACAGTTGGTAATTCAACGTCGCACAGTGTACAATTTCCAATTCATCAAATGCTTAGTAATCCTGAAATAGGCACTGTTGTGGGTCTTGAGGACTGAGTATGACCTCTGATCTAGTCGACAGACTTGAATTCCTTGCTTGGCTTCGTTGGAGTAAAGCTGGATTTAGTTCAACAATAATATTAGTATGGACTTTTCTAGTCAATTGAACATAACCCTGACAATGTAGCGCCTCACCATTGCAATTGTCAATTCTACAATAACATTCTATCTAAATTTTTACACGTTGTATGGAACGTCACATCAAAATAAACTTCATTATAAAAAAAAAAAAAGGTATCTGTCCAAGATATGTCAATAACACACTCTGTTATGGCCGTTTACATCCCAACATTGTTTCAGATATTGGATACAACGGCACGGGACACGCATTTTTGGGCAGAAATCCAAGATCGCATAGGAGCTGTCACACAGGGAGATATCGGCAGGCAACACAACTGCAATGTATACCCCCTTTGTACGAGCGACCAGGGAACGACCATTTAACATGGGAGAGAATAGGGGAAGTTGTTCTTCAAGTCGGTGTTGGGCTGTCACACAGCACGATCCGGCCAGATCGTCCATCCAATATCGGGCAGTTGGAGAGCCTGCTCATTTCTCCCCCGATATCGTTTTGGCATCGTTCTTGCATCGAATTGTACATTCACACCACACAACGCACGAACGATATCAGGGCCAACGCACGAACCACGTGACTTTTTATCGAAGTTGGACGACGATATCGGGACGTGTAAAGCGGCCATAAGCATTAATTTGGCCATTACAATCTGTGGGCATACAACAGAAGTGATGTGCCTGAGCCTACGGCCGCTTTTACAATACACTGTATACTATAGTAACATTTCAGCATCTTTATTACAGCCACAATGTCTGGAGCTTCTAAACTAAACTAAGATTCCCATAGTTTCCTACATCTTTTGACCATATTGTTGGCACTAAAATGCAGCTGCATTATGGCTGCCTGCAGTATAGGGACAATTAGCCAAATATTAGTTTTGTCCTTGGTTAATTAGACAACCCTAATTTTAATAATAACCATAAAACATGTTGTTTTTTTTTTCATTTTGTTTTCTTACGAGATCCAACTGGATCTCCTGGAGGGGTGCGCAAGTAATGAAATCAAGTCAACCTCAATTTTAATTTGTCTCTTCTGGATTACCGGATTCAGGTCATTTCATCTTTCTCTCCTTGTTGGCTGATTTCTGTTTCCAAATCAAATTCTCTACCTGTGAATTGATGTGTAACACTAAATCTATCAGTCTACAGTACTCTAATAGATAAATGCATTGCCAGCCGAAAATCCATCATTCTGTTCTCATGAACTGATGTCTGGCTAGCGATATATCTTCCATTCTGCTTTCTTGTTAAGATACCTGGCTTGAAGTAAGACCCTTTTCTGCAGATTCATGCTTGTCACAGGGTGAATGTATTTCTGGAAGTAATGCCGCTACTTCAGATCGGCTGTTGTAGGATACATTGTGGCCTTAAAGCTTGGTGGGCTCAAGTATGAGTTTGTTTAGTGGCCTGCAAAGGAGATTGCTAATGAATGCTTATTGACCTTTTCAGCTACATAGCTGCACACACGGTGCCAAATCTATCATTCTTTATGGACTGATTAATGCCAGGCCAGAAGAAGATGCATCTAGAATACATAACACTTAACATGTATCTAATCCAGCATTTCTCCCTACAATAGCTCTAGATTACTGGATACAAGTAAAGCCAGCTTTCTGTGTGCATTATTCTGTTTGCAGATGAAATTGCAATGCAAAACCTATTTGAATATGATTTTTTTTTAC
Organism: Allobates femoralis; assembly: GCA_033576535.1. Lineage (NCBI taxonomy): Eukaryota > Metazoa > Chordata > Amphibia > Anura > Aromobatidae > Allobates > Allobates femoralis. The sequence continues at coordinate 215,879,373 of JARQOC010000004.1, forward strand.
CTTCCACTAAAATAAAACAGGATGTGCGATAAAAGTGGAGGAAATACATTTACATAATTATCTGAGAGCAGAACTAATGGTAATAGCGGAAAAATGAACAAACAACCATTCCCAATCCCCAAGATTGTACAATGCTGAATTGTAAAATTGATGGCATAGAATAAGGCTTGACTCTTAATACAGGCAATACTTGGAAATACATAATTCTGTCTTCCTGGATTGATGTTTCACTTACAAGAAATACACAGTTCCTTATCTTTAAATGCTAAGTTCATATCATTAAAGCTACCACTCTGATGATATGAATTCATGTCAAGGAAACAAATATCAATATATCTGGCTTATTGTTCTGACATTTGATTTTTAGAAAATACATTAATCTTTTCCAGTGGAGTGATATATGACTATCAATAAATCAATCATTCTGCACTCATCTATTAATGCCTAACTAGCGGTAAATCCATAATTTTGTTTACTCATATTGATGTCTGGCTAGCAATAAATGTATCTGCCTACTCTCATGGATTGGTGCCTGTTAGCAATAAATTAAAGGGATGCTACATCAAAAAAAGCTTAAGGAACACGTGCAGGCACAACTGTCACCCTTTGTCTGTGCTCAGATACAGATGCACCTCAATGAATTAGAATGTCATCAAAAAGGTAATTTACTTGGTAATTCAATACAAAAAGTGAAACGCATATATTATATAGAGTCATTACAGAGCCATGTATTTCAAGTGTTCATTTCTGTAAATGTTGATGATTATGGCTTACATCCAATGAAAACTCAAAAGGTCATTATCTCAGAAAATTAAAGTAGGGAGGATGAAGGATTACAAACCACGCTGCCAATTCCACGAGATATCAAAGAGTGAATATAACATTGATTTATTAGTCAATGCGTTTCAGGGCTCCCTGATACGCCCTTAAAACATGGCAATATGATATTGATTTGCCCTAAGAAGGGGCCAGGGAGCCTCGAAATGCGTTTGGCTAATAAATCAATATTACATTCCACCCTTTGATGTCTCGTGGAATATGGCAGTGCGGTTTTTAACCCTTCATCCTCCTACTCTACATACATCACGCTGGGGACTGCGGCAGCCGTGATATGCTTTTGCAGTGGCTGAGAGGACAGTGTGAAGAGGAGGTCCAGTATGGAAAAGAAAGGGCAGTGTGGAGGGCATGTACCAGAAGAGGAACAGTGTGTAAATCATATTTTGTGCAGGGAACAGTGAGGATGAGCAATTATTTATTCAGGGGCTCAGTGTAGGACAGATATTTTTAGTTAGGACAATTTTGATCATGCTGCTATTTTTAAGGGCATCATGCCGGGATTTGCTGCGGAAGACCAGAGGAGACGGACGTCTCCAGAGAAGAGCTGTGGATGTGAAAAGAAATCATGGCGTCTGGATAAGATGAAAAAAAGAACAAGACAACCCCGATCAGAGACGTCATCTATAGGGTACCAGGATGTAAATAATTATTTGTGATAATGACTGATTCTCATCAGTGCTGTGGTTCCTGCATACTTTTATTGACAGCTGGTAACAACAACTCCCAGTAACTCCTCCCATTGTTAAGGATGTAGTAGGAGTTGTAGGTTTATAAAGTAAAATGTGTCTGGGTTTGTCCTGATGTTACAATTGTTTTACCATGTACTAATGGTGGTTCTGATGATCAATTTTGTTACTGATGAGGGTTTGTGATTTCTGTAATTATGATAGTTCTATTTATGTATTTCTGTACCTCTGGTGATTCTGGTGATGTATTTCTGTACTGATGAAAGTTTTGACATTGTGTTTCTGTACTAATGGAGGTTATATGGATATATTTCTGTACTAAGAGTTTTGACAGTGTTCTATACTGATGGGGGTTATATGGATGTATTTTTTAATGATAAGAGTTTTAACATAGTGTTTCTATACTGATGAGGGTTCTGGTGATGTAATTTTGGGTTGGTATTGGTTCTGATCCTGTACACATTTAACAATCTATAACTTGTAAGATTATGTTAGATATGTTTTTTTTTTATTTGATTGGAGCATTAAAGGGGTTCTCCAAGTCTGTGATAAATCTGCAGTCGCTCTATGTGTCACTCTGTGACTGCAGATTTCTGAATTCTCACAGTGCGCACACTGCCCGCTGTCAGGATTCTCTGTGCCAGTGTGCCGGTGGTGAGAGTGTGAAGTCATGAAAGCACAAGAATGCGATTTATATACCTGCAGTCACGTGCTGACTAGACGTGTGAGGCCTGGATCAATGAAAATGAGTTGAGTGAGGCCGGACACGTCTAGTCAGAATGTGGCCAGAAGCATATAAATATGATACTTGTGTACCAGTTGACCATCCAATCTTGCCACTGACACAAAGAAATTCAAAAAGTTTGCAGACTGTGCGTTGTGAAAATTCAGAGGCCTGCAGTCACTTAGTAGGACTACAAACTTTAATCTCAAACCTGGACAATCCCTTCAACTATAACATCAAGCACCCGAGCCTATTGCTAACAGCATGGAATGTACTCACTGTCACGATTCAGCTTTCTCTGGTTCCAGCAGTCATCACATGGCCACTCTACTCATATGTGATCTTCATACTATAACATACATTATGAACATGCGACAGAATCTTTTACTGCTTTTGTTTTTCACTGAACATTGAGAGAATTAGGTAGAGAAGCTCGTTGACATGTGACTAAGTATGCAAATTGCATTGAATAATTAGTCACATGACAACTCAGACCATTTGGGCGTGGGGGGATGCCAAACTGAATTCTTGCCCCAGGTGCCAGAAAACCTAGATACAACTCTGGATCAGTCCCATGCTGGTGATGATGCTGCATTGCTGTGCTGCCACCCCTAGCCCACCCATCACTCCCTTTCCTATTTGTGTTCCAATGTACAATGCATATAGGATATATACGTTCCACAGTGGAACGCACTCCGCCCTGCACTCCCTCTCTGGTGGACTTAGTGTGTGGAGCTTTGGATCAGATTGGACTCATCTGACCACTGGCCCTGTATGCATGCTGTGCTGATGTGATGCTGCTTCTCACACTGATTGCTGCGCTACCGCCCCTCACTTCCTCTTCCCACACGAGCCCCAGGCTTCACCCCCAAGTTAACATAAATCACTCAGGAGTAGAAACACTTCCTATGTGCATTCCACAGTGAAACACAGTCCAGCACTGCCTGTTTTGTTTGCAGTCTGGACTGAATTGATTCAGCTTATGCAGCTTTCACATCAGTGGTAAATGTCATTTTGCGGCAGATCCGGCAGATGTCGCCGCCACCTGCCGAATCTGCAGCGTAACAGCTAACTTGGGGCACCAATCCAGCAGGCCCCATTCATTATCTTTGGGCTTGCAGTCAGGTGCGGCAAGTGTGGTTTTGCTGGATCCAGCACTTGCGGTACCGCAAAAAAAAGGCTGCTAGAAGCGTTTTTTGCGCAGCCGCAAGTGCTGGGTCTGCCGTCTCCGTCAAAAATGCACTTGCTGAACCATCACTTCTATCTATCTCTTCACTGGAAGACATTTATCTATGTACTATATATATAACCTAACACTCAGACCTTTACAACTTTCAACAGGATATACCTATCATAAGGTCTATAACAAGGGTACTTTATAAGGATGTAAAAACATCACTAAAGGTGCACTTATCAACAGGTATGAACACATACTTTAGCCATCATCCAAAAAATCTTACATTAAGTTCATTCCTTCTTCCTAACCTACCTTAATTCCTTAACATCCTGATAAGATCCTATAACCAGAGCATTGCCATTTCAAATTACTTGCCATATTACCTATGACATGTGTTAGTATATAATGTTTATAATGTAAATATTGTAAAGACGTATAAGTAACCTGTTGTATATATTTCTATCTTATTCCTAAAGACACTGTGATCAAGGCCACAAGTTGGCCGAAATTTTATTTGCCTAGTTGCTCTTTTCACTACTGACTGTATAATTAAACTCTCACTTGAAGCAAAGAAAACTATATACATGTGCAGTGATTATATCAGCTATCAGATACTGAATCCTAGGGTCCGTTCACTAGCACCATGATAAACTCTACTTAATTAGTGATGGGCGAACCCACTGATGTTCGGATTCAACAAACTCACCCAAACTTTTTTTTAAAGTTCGGGTTCGGTGTCGAAAGAAGTCCAATCCCGAACTCAGAATGTTAAGTTATGGGATGGGGCTAGGAGTCTGTAAAAGAAAGAAGATAGTCATTAAACAGCATTATATTTATCGGTGTCCACCCTTTTGTACTGCCTGGGCCGCTCATTAACTTCCTGGATATTTATTGCAGAGGGACCCAACAGCCAATCACAGATGCTGTCACAGAAAACTGGTACACCAAAACCACAATGCGATTTTTGCCACGGATTTCATGCTATTTTGGTGCAATAACTGCATACATTGTGTTCAATGTGTTCATCTGCATCTCCTGGCCCAAAAAAGCATCTGAATCACTATGCGTTTTTTTGTTGCAGATTTCATACTTTTTTCGTGCATTGTGTTCAATATGTTCATCTGCATCTCCTGGCCAAAAAGAGCGCCAAACATGCCACACAATTTTTGCCACATATTTCATGCTTTTTTGGTGCAATTGTGCCACAAAACTGCATGCATTATGTTCAATGTGTTCATCTGCATCTCCTGGCCCAAAAAAGCACCAAAATCACAATGCGGTTTTTGCTGCAAATTTCATGTTTTTTTGGTGCATTTTGTTCAATGTGTTCATCTGCATCTCCTGACCTAAAAAAGCACCAAAACCGTGGCACAGCTTTTGCTCTGGATCTCATGCTTTTATTAGTGCAATTTTAGCATAAAACTGCATGCATTGTGTTCAATGTGTTAATCTGCATCTCATGGCCCAAAAAAGCACCAAAACCACAATGTAAAGTAGTTGAGCCCCTTTTATAAAATTATTCCTTGAAATAATTTAAAAAAATGATGTTGGGCTTCACCGTATTTTATGTATGCCAGCAGGTACATCAAGCATGTACAGGCAGCCCCCCTACCCCCAGCTGCCTATTTTTACCTGGCTGAAAACCAAAAACATAGGAAACCATTTTTTTTAATTATTTAATGACTTTCATTAAATAATTTAAAAAAATGATATGGGGATTTGCTGAATTTTTGGTTTTAAGGCAGGTACAACTAGGCAGCTGGAATCCTCAGTGCAAGGTGGCCCATACCTTTTGAGGCCTCCCCGCTGTGAATTGCAGCCTGCAGCTGCCCCAGAAAATGGTACATTCATAGAAGCCACATTTTCTGGCACTGTATCCTAAGTTTTCCAGTGGCCCTGGTGGCGTTGGCATGCTGGGTAATAAAGGGATTTCTATTGGTTGCTGGCACTAAGCTTGAAATTCATAGTTTAAGCAGTAAAAAAAACACAACACCGAAAAAACATTTAGAAATAAAATACAAGACAACCTGTTTCCCATTTTTAATTAACAAAAGAAAACCTTCTCTCCAACATAATCCACAGGTAACATCTTCAGCTCTGCTGCTTATCTCTGTGAGCAGATGCCCATTCTCTGTGACAGCATCTGTGATTGGCTGTTGGTCCCCTCTGCAGTGAATATTTAGATAATGAGCAGCAGCGGAAGTAGACGCAGTGGGACAGCGGAGTGGTTGGACGCTGTAATGCTGATTAATAACTATTTTCTTTATTTTAACAGCTCCCTGCCCCCAAATCCCAAACCCAAACTGTAACATGGACTTCCCAGGAAAGTCTGTGTTCGAGATCTGTGCCCAAACAGTAGGTGTTCGGTACAGACCCTGAACTTTACAGTTCGGGTTCACCCATCACTACACTTGAGTGCTAACCTATTACTTCTCTGTGCAGTACTTTATGAACATTCATTAATACAATTGTTCTGTCGACATAGATCATCTCCTATTGGCAGCACATCCCCTATTCATATAAGATGATGTGCTGATGAGAATGATCATTTTTAAGTTTGCTTAAAAATCATGTCACCCAATAATAGAGCATATTGCTTGTTCGTCGAATGATTGCCTGCCCGGTTAGGCAAACCATATATGGAAATCAAGCTTTATTAATAATGCTCATTCCTGATTTTGTTTTGCTTGTATACATAGTTCTTCAAAGAGGACATGTCATTCACCTTAAATATGTTTTTTTTTTTACCTGGTGTAAATGTTGCTGTTCTTATGACCCTGGCATAGCTTCTTTTTTGTTCTTGTCTTCATGTTACCCCCGTGCCTTTTATGTGAAACGTCTATTTTTTTTCATTTACATGGGGACAGTTCTCAAAAAGATGACCTTATAGAATATATCTGGATATAATATCTGGAAGGAGAGGTAACAAAAAAAATAAAAAATACTGACATTTGCACAAGGCAAAATAAATGACATATTTTTGCAGGTGACAGGTTGTCTATAATCACCTCTCGAGGTCCCTATGTTATACTCCCAACAAAAAGTTAAAGGTTGATCCCGATCAGATGGCTATTCTTCACCTTCAATAATCTCAAACTTCAAACTTGGATTGAGAGGCCTGAGAAGCTGTGATTTACCAGCCACGCAGCTATTCCTATGATCAGAATGATGCTCAGGACAATCATTAATGGTGCCTAGGGGAAACTTGATTCTGTTTGGTTTAACAGTGTTTTTAACCGAGACCTCCTGACAACTCCGCACCTAAGAAAAATCAAAAGGGCCATTTATAAATGCCTTTCAATAGATTTCATTTAATTGGTAATCAGGTGTCAACAGAGGTAGAAGATTGCATATTTTTGGGTTATTTATATTGTTGGATGAAAACCACTAAAGAAATGCAGTTTCCTCTGTATGATTCACTGTTGTAGTGGGGAAGAAGAGTGACAATTGCTTTGAGCACACGTGTATTTATGGCTTAGAAGAGGTGTTGTCGCTTTTCAGACCCATTATTCCTTGGCCTGACAAATTAAGTTGAATGTCTTATCATAGCAGAAACTCTATATTTTATTAGAGTTGATCTTAAAAGCCTATAAAATATGAATTATTCATAAAATATAGATACATTTTGCAGATACCTAGCAGCTCTACCAATTTAATCCACTCTTTCTGAATAAAGACAGTACACTCTGCTGCATTAAATGACCATTGTCTCGCCATTATGCCCTGGGCTTACTCTTTGAACTGAAAGGAAAAGTAGAGTTGTTGCACTGACATTATACTACATTGAAAAGACAACCCTGCAGCTTTCCACGGCTTATAAATATCATACCGGTAAATATAATTCTTCAACAAATAATTAACAGACTATAAGGGTGCCACTCGATGAAGATTATTTCTCAGAATTGTCTTGTAAGCCTCACTTTCAATTATACAGACCTCCTTGTGTATTTCCTATACTCATGTCTAAAGTGGATGAAATTACAACACCACTTTTACTGCCACAAGGACCATAAGAGCATCTGCTACAGTAACATCCCTTAGGGCTTTACATACACAAGTGCCTTTTTTATTAATTTAATATGTGTTTATTGATGCACATTAAATGCAAAATACGTGCGAAAACTAGAACAACAGGATTGTTATGCTAGTGTTGTGTTTGTTTCGGAGGTGTTACTACGCCTATGGTGTGACAAAATCATTGACTAAGAGATGACATATATAAAATGGATGGCGAAGAACTGGCATTTGTGCCATGCAGTGGTGTTTCTAGAATAGTCTGAGATCATCGCTTTATATATTTGTGCATTAGTCTTCACCACTCTCAGTTGTAACCATCTATCACAAATTGTCATTTTTATTATATCTACATCCATTAGGTTATGGTTGCTCTCCTGGCTCTGACGTCAGAGCTGACATTAATTACTGCTTCTAACATCCAGAAATGAAAGCCTTCATTATGTATCCAGGCCTGTACTTGTATCTACTATATCTGGATCTGTTACTAGGCGGCACTATACTTATATTGGACTCATGTATTACAAATCAGATCTTATTATCATTTGTGTGCCTTGGGTGGGGCTACACCTTATTTAAACCGTCAGTAGACCACTATAAGCTGTAAATTATGTGTACACTGACATTGGTCTGCATGCTTAATCCTGTTGTTGTTGCTAGCTCTGACATGAGATGTTTTTGACTCTTGATACTGACAATGTTTTCCAGGTATTGATTTCAACTTCCTCCTTACCATATACCTGACCTGAGTTACCCTGCCTCAGCCTTATCTGGTTTTGAATCAGTATGTTGACTTTTCACTGCCAGCTCACTGGCATAGCCAGCAACCACTCCATGAATGCAACTCAGGAGACTTCATGTGAATTCAGATGCCTCTATGGAGGTTAAAGGTTGAAGGCTAGGGTTCAACTGGGAACACTCAGCTCTTCCATCACCACCCTACCACTGTTCAATCAACTCCTAGAGATGCCTCACATGTTTTTCGGTATAGAAATGTCACTGGTGCCATGTATTCTGTAAAAAAAGGGTGATGGTGACCTTCAAATCAAATTGTATAACTATTTTTTTATACAAAGTGCTCAGTGGGGTTGAGGTCTAGGGACCTTGCATCTAGCTGGAGCAAGCAATCATAGATCTTATGTACTTCCAACTATTCCATGATGATATGACACTAGGTAGGAATATTGTGTCTTCATCATATTGTGTATTTTCAGTCCACAAACTCATTCACATGTGAGTTTTTCATATACCTTTGCCATAAGTGTTTTTTATTGAAAGAAAATTGATACATTTGATACAAGATGCCATTTTTTCTGTTACCTTTTTTATTCGACCAATGGTCTACAAAAGATAAAAACTGATATATCCTATCTTGGTCTGAATTGTTTACACATTCAAATGAGTAGGCCAGTGAAAGTTACACTATACATTGATACAATTAGAATTATATCACCATGCTGCCCAATTTCACAGGACTGTTTGCTGGGAAAGATTAAGGAAAGATGGAAAGAATACATGGAGCATCTCTACAAAAATCTCATTGATACATAAAGAAAGGGAGACTGGACATGATGGCAAACCGAACATCTTGAAAGAAGAAGTCATTGCTGCAATAAACCTTCTGCCGGAAAACAAAACACCTGGATGTGTCAATATTTAAATAGAGGTAATAAAGTCTTCTGAAGCAGCAGTAGTAGTCATCACATACCTGTGTCAACAGATTTGGACTACTGATAAATGGCCCAAGGATTGAATAAGATCGGTATTTATTCCTATTCCGAAGAAGGAGAATGCTACTAATTGTGGAAACTATCAGACTTTGGTGCTCATACCTCATGCCAGCAAAATACTGCTGAAGATACTATAAAGACGTCTACAGCCTTACTTTCACAAAGAGTTATCAGAGGAACAAGCAGGTTTTAGAAAATGAAGAGAAACAATAGAAGTAATTGCTAACATGAGATTGATAATGGAAAAGATCAAATAATACAACAAGGTGCTATATGTTTGCTTCATCAACTACAGCAAGGCCTTCAACTGTATTAATGACCAGAAACTTGGAGCATCATGAAGGATATGGGTGTGCCAAACTATCTGATCAGCTTCATTAGGAACCCTTACATCGACCAAGAAGCAACAGTGGGAACGGAAGACAGTGACACAGCATGGTTCACAGTAGAAGGGGCATCAGACAAGGCGGCACCTGTCACCATTTCTCTTCAATTTATTTTCAGAAGCTATTTTAAAAAAAGCAGGAATCAAAATTGATGCAAGAATTATCAACAATATAAGATACCAAAACAATACAACACTGATTGCAGCAAGCTTATTCCTAAATTACTTATTACGAAGTGTCAAGACAGAAAGCTTGAATATGGGACTGCTACTCAACACAAAGAAGACAAATATTGTAACTACTGCCAGGTATGACAAGGATACATTTGAGATGGACAGCGGTGAACTAGAAGTGGTAAAGGACTTCAACCTACTCAATTCTATGATCACTCAACATGCAACAGGACACCGGAAGTCAATAGAATAGCTATGGGTAAATACACAATGAAGTCACTGGACAAGGTCTTCAAATCAAGGAATATTTCTATGGAAACAAAAACATGGCTCATACATTGTCTGGTCTTTTCTGTAGTACCATATGGAAGTGAAATATGGACGATAAAGAAACAAGCCAGAAGAAGAATAAACACTAGCGATGAGCGAGTATGCTCTGCGCTACTCGGTACTCGCACGAGTATCTCGGTACTCGGGGTGCTCGGCGAGCACAGAGTACTGCCGAGATGCTCGGACCGCTCGGTAATAAATAGCAATCTGAGACACATACACAGCTCCCTTCAGTGCACACAGTGAGCTGGCACCATACAGGGAGCAGATTAATTGATAGGATCCCTCTGGGGGCCACAGCAAGGTGTTATATGCTGCGGCGATTTTAAAAAGCCCACCCTCCCGCCCTTTTCCGGAATTACTCGATTTATAACCGGAAGTCTGTGGGCGGAGCCTGTCACTCATTGACTTACATTGGGCTCGGTGCTCTGGCCGAGTACAAGAGTATCTTGAGATGCTCGGCCAGAGCACCGAGCACCCGAGCATTTTAGTGCTCGCTCATCACTAATAAACACCTTACAAATGTGGTGCTGGAGAAGATTTGTATCAATACTATGGATGGCAAGAAGAACAAACAAGTTCATTTTGGAACAAGTCAAGCCAGATATGTCACTTGAAGCAAAGATCACCAAGCTACATCCTGCCTACTTTGGACACATCATACAAAGAGAAAAATCATTAGAGAAGGACATTATGATAGGAAGATTAGAAGGTCCAAGGCAAAGAAGACTAGCAACCCAATGGCTTGATACTGTCAGGATGACAGCATAGCAGACCCTGGCGGACCTATCTAGACTCGCACAAGATCAATCTTTCTACAGAGCATTTATCCATCAAGTTGCCATGGTTTGAGATCAAGCTGAAGGCCAATAAATAAACAATTTGCTAGGAAAAGCTTGGAAAACCTCCATCTTTCTTTTTTGATATACTGCATACAAGAAAAATGGATTACACACAGCAAACTTAAAAGGGATGGAGATTGGATCAGCTATTTGGCAGTGGTAATACTAAAGATACACGATTATTATATACCTACTATTATTGTCTTCCACCCACAGCTACTGTCCTGTTTGTGACTCTGTGAGGTAAGGCCAAATTCAGATTTGGTAATTATGCTAAAAAAAGCCACAGCAAAACTGTATCCTTAAAAAAAACAAAAACAAAACCATTATAAAAGTGTTCATATGACTTGTTTTCTGTGAATGATCAAAGTACTGATTATTGAAACTAGGTTCACCACTGTATATTTTCCCTTTACATATGCCATTCGCCATGCTGTACAGTAGTGTGCGAACTGGATTCTTAAAAATCCCATTCCTATCATATTACTTCTAGCCACTGTGGTAAAATTCTGCGGCAGCTATACCATGGTATAATTGCCAGGTATGAATTTAGCCGTAGGGAAGCAATAAATACTCCGAGCACATTCCTGACTCAGGGCAGCAATATTCACTTCTCAGTCACTGGCATTACTTGTAGTGCAGGCTTCATACATACTGCAGGAGGTTTGGAACCATCGTGTTCAGATCAGGCTGCAATGTAATACTAATGCATAGTCCAGAAACATGTATAAAAGCTCAGGGGATATTGACTTCCGGTTCCGGCGCCGACATGATCAGCCGCGTTTAGCGAGGCTCCGGGTCCCGCCGCGGCAATCCAGCATCATCCAACCCTCCTGCACATCAACTGCCACAAACTGCCCTCAGACAGCAGCCCGGGACCGCGAGGCACCCAGACGCAGATCGGGATGGACCGGTATGTGACAAAAAAGGGGGAGACGGACCGGTCTCTCCCGCAGCACGAGGCCGCGTCTAATGGCGCCTGTGACCAGGGCGGGAGGGGTGAGCGTGCCCGCAGCCCCGAGCGGAGAGACGATACCCTGAGGGGTCCCAGCACTGGTGAGGCAACGAACAGCAGCGGGGGACACTCAGAACGGTCCATGGGAGAGACCCAGACCCTGACAGGTAGCAGTAATGGAAGCAGCTGCAGCAGCATAAGCCAGGATGGGGAGCACCAGCCGGGACCGCAGGGGATGAAAAACATGAACAGCCTGAAGCCACAGTAATGCAGAGAGGTGAAATGCAGACTGCACAGGCAACAGGAGGATGGCAGTACCACCACCAGATAGACTATAAAGTATTGGCTAAGGAGCTGGCAATACACATGGCTGAGGAGTTTAAATCCGCAGTAGCTGACATGGTTAAAGTCAAAACCAAAGAACTCGCAACAACAGTGGGGGATCATACACTTAGAATTAAAGAGACAGAAGTTAGAATATGCTCTGCTGAAGATAGGATACTAGAACTTGAAGACCAGGTAGAGGCCCTACAAAAGAGATCCGACTACGCATTCTCAAAGCTGGAAGATATTGAAAATAGGTCACGAAGGAGCAATCTTAAAATAGTAGGGCTCCCAGAATCTGTTCCAGTAGGTCAGCTTGAAGAAATCTTTGAAGTGGACCTCCCCAAAGCTTTGGGGGTAATGCACAGGTGTAAAACGGAAAGAACTCATAGACTTGGACCACCTAAAGAGAGTATACCCACTTCAACAGGGGACGCCAGAAGCACTCCTTCCACGAGAAATGTTAACAGTAACGGTAATAACAAACCGAGGCACGCCATCGCCAAATTTCTGAATCATAGGGATAAGGAAGAGATCCTGAGAGCTTATAAGGCCAGAAGACATCCCCTGACACTATATGGCCATAAAGTTTTGGTTTTGCGGACTACTCGATAGAGGTTACTCGCCGCAGAAGAGCCTTTAGCGAGGCTTGTTCCCTACTCTACAAAAGAAATGTGCGATTCCAACTAAACTTTCCAGCTACCCTGAGATTTAATGCGAGAGACGGTACACCAATGACTTTCATGGACCCAGGGGAAGCTATGAAGGAGATACTAGAGAACACTCGTTCACCGAGAGCTGTGACCCCAACGACTGTAACCACGGATAAAATGCCAAAAACATCGGCACCAGATATGGAACCAGAGGAGGATCGGGACTCTGTTAGATCCTACAGACTACGCTCGGCTGCCGTGAATGAAAATTCCTCATCCAGCAATGGGACTCCCAAACAACATCGCCAAACAGGAAATCGCTGGCAAAAGAAGAAATGATGCGACCAAACTTAGCGACTGGGAGATGACATCAACACAACACTCAGCACTACGATGTCCGTGATTCCTGTTAATCATCGGCGGCGGTCCGAATTGCCTGGATGGACCTGGTCCTTTCCTTTTCTTCCCCTCCCCCCCCTCCTCTTCTTATTTATTTAAATTCCTGTGTTTACTGTTTGTTTGTTTATTTTTGTCTTCTCTCTATCCCCCTCCCTTTTCCTGTGTGTTTTTTTTTTTTTTTTTTTTACTCAGCATTTTATGCACCTGCAACAGAAGGAGAACAGAAGATATACTGGACACCGTTTAAGCAGGAGCTTTGGGAAAGGAAGGTGTGCCACAGTCCGCGCTGCCAAAATCTTCCGCTCGTAAATAATGCACGTAGCCGATGTCCAAATCAAACCTCTCTTTTATTTCTCCAACGCGTTTCAACGCCCTCCTGGCGTCTTCCTCAGGGATCAAACTGAGGAAGACGCCAGGAGGGCGTTGAAACGCGTTGGAGAAATAAAAGAGAGGCTTGATTTGGACATCGGCTACGTGCATTGTTTACGAGCGGAAGATTTTGGCAGCGCGGACTGTGGCACACCTTCCTTTCCCAAAGCTTCAGATTTCGTCTACCCGTGTGGAGACCGGTGGAAGTCCAGCAGCAGCCATCAGGATACTCATCCTATCAGGTCTATTAACCAGTTGTGGGTGGCACAACTGGAATAGGTGAGTGACCATTTCTTACTCACCTGCTTTGATTTAGTGTCGAGTGATAAGGGCACTATTGCGCCTCTTGTCCCCCCCCCCCCTTTTTCTTACCGTTTAAGCAGGAACACTCCAGTCTGCACAAGATATCATAAGTGATATACTTTATGGACCCTTATTGTTTATGGGGGGGTGGTGAGGGGGGGAGAGGAATTGGTTGGGGAAACTTTGGGTAAAGGGGAAACAGTTATTTCTCTTCAAACAGAGTTATGTTGTGTCTACATATATATAAAATGACTAGTTACGTATTGTTTGTAATAATTAGAATTACCCCAAGGAGTATTGAACCCGAGGTTACTCGTATAGAGATTTTAAACACAGTTATGTGATGATGACTATAACAAGAAATAAGGTGGTGATGTGGTTAGTTAATGAAGAATTAGGAAACACAAGGACATATGCTAAACCGCAAAGATGGAATTTATAATCAGCTGGTTGTCGTGGCGGGATGGGACGCTCCCATAGGGGCTGTATTGAAGGAAGAAGAGAAGACGAATATAAAGACAGAATAGGAGAAGGAGTGTACACTAACATGTGGGAAAAATTGGGGAAAGGGAGGGTACCTAGAGCTAGCAACAACAGTTTAATGGAATATCACCACCATAATGGGGAAGCATATATCAAAAGGAAAACACGGGGAAAAAAGATAGCGGAGCGTATGGAGCAACACTTATCAAAACATTGCTTAGATACCAATCGCGATGGTTAGGTGGGTCTCCTGGAATGTAAAGGGTATGCGCTCCCCAGCAAAGCGCATGATGATTCTGCGACACCTTAAAAGACTACGCACAGATATTGCCTTGCTCCAGGAGACCCACCTGACGTCTGAGGACTTCTTTAGACTAAAAAAATTGTGGGTGGGGGAGATTTATGGATCAGGAGCGGTTGAGAAGAAGGCGGGAGTTTTAATTTTAATACATAGATCTTTACCACACAAAATCCTGTCCACACAGATAGATAATGGGGGCAGGATAATACAGATGACCATACAGATTCAGAAGGACATATTTTCTGTATACAACATATATGCACCAAATACAAACCAAAAGACTTTCTTCCAAGATTTGCAAACTAGACTCCTAACTGATGAGGGACACAACAGGATAGTGGGTGGCGACTTCAACATGGTACTAAACAAGGAGGAAGACAGGAGACATTCGCCACCTTTAACCTCCCTGGCGGTCTGTTTCTTTGCAAAAAAATCAACAAAAAGCGGGCTTACCCGCGTTCGCGGCAGATGCGGTAAAAAAACCGCATCTGCCGCACTTGCCGCATAGCTGCCGCACTTGCCGCACTTGCGGCGCGGTTGCGGCGCGGTTGCGGTAATCTGCTTAGTAAAGGGAACCTAAGTGACATACACTTACATGCCTGCGTTCTTCTGGGGGTCTCCCTGTGTGTGCTGGGACTTGTGGGCTGTGCCCATCATGGCTGCTCTCCCCCTCCCTTATGCACGGCCCCTCTCAGCCTGCTATTGTGACGTGAGGCTGATCGCGTCATAAAGGGGCGGGGCTCAATCGCGGCATCCCGGTAGCCCCGCCCCTTTATGACGCGATCAGCCTCACATCACAATAGCAGGCTGAGAGGGGCCGTGCATAAGGGAGGGGGAGAGCAGCCATGATGGGCACAGCCCACAAGTCCCAGCACACACAGGGAGACCCCCAGAAGAACGCAGGCATGTAAGTGTATGTCACTTAGTTCCCTTTACTAAGCAGATTACCGCAACCGCGCCGCAACCGCGCCGCAAGTGCGGCAAGTGCGGCAGCTATGCGGCAAGTGCGGCAGATGCGGTTTTTTTACCGCATCTGCCGCGAACGCGGGTAAGCCCGAGCCTGACTCGGGGTTAACGATTCTGGTAGTGAATGTTAACCCCGAGTCAGGCTCGGGAATAACGCTAGGGAGGTTAAGAGGGAGAGATCAACCGCCAACGAGACTACGCACAGAAAACTTTCTTGAACCTATTTTCACAGTGGTGAACATGACGGATGTATGGAGGACGGTTCATCCTCTTGACAGAGAATACACCCATTTCTCCCACCCCCATGGGTCTTGGTCCAGAATAGACATGTTCTTCACTACTCCTATGGTTTTACAAAGACTAATTGAAATCAAAATTGAGGACATGGTGATTTCTGACCATGCCCCATTGGTGATGGAATCCAAAGACACCTATGAGAAAGGGACAGATTATCTATGGAGATTCCCAGACACGTTTATTAAAGATGAAAACTTTGTTTCCCTCCTCAGAGAATGGTGGACGACATACTCGAGAGACAACGAAACCCATCGCTCCGATCCGGGCTTATTCTGGGAAGCGGCGAAGGCGGTACTGAGGGGTAATGTAATGGCTTACAGCATGGGGATGAAAAAAAAATTAAAGAGCAATTCGTAAAAGCCAGCCTGGAAGTCAGGAATGCCTACTCCAAATATAAAAATACGATGGCTGACCCTGATAAAGAGACATGGCAGCTAGCCAAAGAAGCATTTGATATGTGGGCAAGACGTAGAGAAACTATTTATAAAAGTAGAATGGAACTTAATCTCCACAAATTCGGCGATAAAGCCGGTAGATTGCTGGCACGACTATCCCGGGTACACAGATCTCACCTCCCATCCAAAAAATAATAGACAATAGAGGTAATACGTGGACCAATCCTAAAGATATTAATCAGGCATTAGGAAAATTCTATGCATCCCTATATTCAGATAGAGACCCTGAAGCATCTAGTCAGACAGACTTACTGCATAAGTACCGTCTCCCAGAACTAATAGAAGAGGATAAACAATTTCTAAACAGCCCAGTTACGACGGAGGAAATAGAGGGCGCAATTAAAACCATAAATTCAGGCAAAGCGCCCGGACCAGATGGATACAATGGGCTTTTTTTAAAGCCCTCAGAGAACAGATTTCCCCCGTACTACGAGACCTATTTAACTCAATACTGCAGGGCGCTCCCATACCTGATAGAATGAATTTGGCCCATATAAAACTCATACCCAAACCAGGAAAGATACTAACAGATCCGGCGAGCTTTAGACCAATCTCCCTAATAAATCAGGATTTAAAACTCCTTTCTAAAATAATGGCGGACAGACTAGCAACAATTATGCCTAAATTGATACCTCCCCACCAAGCTGGATTTATAAAAGGTAGATCGACCACCACTAATATCAGAAGAGCGCTGCTGCTGATAGATGTCATGGGGAAGAAAGTGGGAATGGAGAAGGGGGACCCAGCCATGATCACACTAGATGCGGAAAAAGCATTTGACAATGTAAAGTGGTCATGGCTGGGTAAAGTTTTGGATTCCATAGGGATGGTGGGACCTTTCAGGAAATATCTCCAATCTTTGTACAATAACCCAAAAGCATGCATTAGCACTCCTGGCTACCTATCCGACACCTTCCCTCTGCAAAAAGGAACAAGACAGGGATGCCCATTATCCCCTCTACTTTTTAATCTGGCAATAGAACCTTTGGCACTCTATCTAGAAAAAAGCTAGATTTACGAGGGTTTCAAAGTGGGAACTAGAGAAATTAAACTGTCACTTTTTGCGGATGATATTATTCTATACGTGCAAAACCCAACGAGAGACTTACCCCAAATATTGACCACCATCGAAAATTTAGGCAAACAGTGGGGCTTTTCTCTTAAGAAAGAAAAATGTTAAATTATGTTCATCAACCCGAAAAGCAGACACTCACAAAAAGCACAATTTTGTGAACTCCCCATAGCTAAAGAAAGTATCAAATACTTGGGCATACAACTGGCTAGATGTCCTAATCTGACATACAAACTTAACTTTACACCAATTCTCTCGAAAATTGAAAAAGAATTGACAGGCTGGGCTAAGCTGCCCCTATCTTTGATGGGAAGATGCCATCTGCTTAAGATGATCAGTTTCGCCAGGCTCTTATACCCGCTTCAGACTCTCCCCATGCTTTTGAGACATACAGACATACTTAAACTGAACAAAGCCTTCTCAAAATTCCTGTGGAGGGGAAGAAAATCTAGATTGGCTCTTGGTGTCCTGATGCAGTCGAGACAAGAGGGAGGATTACAGCTCCCAGATATTCGCGGATACAACTTGATATGTATCCTGCGTAATGTACTCGACTGGATAAGGGGAACCAACAGACACTCTGATGTGATATTAGAAGGTGAATTTGCTAAACCATGGGAATTGTCAGCTCTGCTGCACTCTCCAATGCCTTACATACCCAAAAAACTTAAGAACACGGTTATTTACAGAGACACAATAGCAACATGGAAGGCGGTAAGGAAAAAATTAAATTTATCATGGAAAATATCCAAGATACTTAACCCTTGGAAATGTCCGGCTTTCCAACTGGGTAATGAAAATCAACTCTTTGCGGCTTGGAGGGAAAGAGGCATTAAAACCTTGGGCGACCTTTTTAACACTAGGGAGAGGAGATGGATGACGGAAAACGAGGTCCTACAAACCTATGATCTCCCTCGATTCCAGGCTATGCAATATAGGCAGATTTGCCACTATCTCCTCTCTCAACTACGAGATATCACTGGGGAGATAGATGATAATTTGTGGTCCAACATAATAGAACTGAACGAGGGAGATATCTCCATTACCTCTCTTTATGCTAAACTGCAGACAGCTCTGAGACCAACAAGGAGAACTAATCTCTTTGCAAAATGGAAAAAACATATTGAAGACCCTGACCTCGCACAGAAAATACTGGAAGGATGGGAAGACTTTAGGAGATATGTCCAAAATGAAAGGTGGAGAGACTCACAATTCCGGATCATACATGGGACTATACAGGCATTTAATATACCACATACTCAAAATAACCAGGACCGATGGGTAGAATGCCCTAAATGTAAGTCCCCTATGACAGATCTGGAACATGGTCTTTGGTCCTGTCCTGCCTCTCATATGTTCTGGAAGGAAGTGGAAAGATGGACGAAGGATCTATACAAGGGACTAGATAGGCTGAACCCAATGATGTGGCTTTTCCACTATAAAGAAGGCTTGGGGGGAAAGGAACAGCTGCACATATTGTTCCACTATATAGCTATCACTGCAAAGAGACTTTTATTGCAGTCTTGGCTGAATGATAAACCGCCTGATCTACAGCAGGTCAAAGCCTCACTACGTGCTGTTCTCACAATCGAATCCTTAGATGCACTGCGCAATCCCACCAAGCTAACATCAAAATTCTTCTACAAATGGAGGTGGTTCATTGAACTTGAATTTACAGACGCTGAAATTAAGACCTTTATGATACCACATAGATCATCTACCTGGTACGCCAAAGAGGACTTAAACGACACACTGGGTAGGCTCAAATGCGCTAACTAGCGATAGACTCCCCAATAGTCATATAGAAATAGAATGAACGACCACAAAGGCTGTTGCTATGCTATCTAGGAAGGGAGGTGGGCGGGTGTAAGGGGATTTATACTTACCTAATTGTTAGATGTTATACTATCAGGACATAAACACAAAAGTGAATACATGTGTGGCTATGCAATAATGTAAATTTATGCTATTGAAAGATCACTTTATACAAGTTATGTCATGAAACGTATGTTTTTGTTCAATACTAAACAATAAAAATGATGGTTCAAAAAAAAAAAAAGCTCATGGGATAACAAGTATACATAGTGATCAAGGTCACATAACTTGTAGGTTTTGTGGAGTATTCACATGGTATAATGAGGAAAATTATAAGGCCCTCTTCACACCACGGTTTAATCCGATCCGGGGCTGTCCAGCGCTGGAGTTATTCCACTTCCTTACTAAAGTGCAAATTTGCATATTTCCTAGAGGAGGGATGTGGCTACAATCTCCTCACCTACTTAACTGTTTTCTTATGGTTGCAGGAAAACTTCTCTCCATAAGGTAGATAGCAAGTTCCCAGACCTAATAATATGTGAAGATAAGTGTATTCTAAGAGAGCAAAAAAATGAGAAAATAAAGTGATGCATAAAATAAAAAACATACAAGATTCATCTAATTTCACACTAAAAAACAAGTGTTTTTGTTGCATTTTTGTGCAAATTAAAATCTGCCTTTTACAGTACCAGCAAAAGCTATGACATTTAAGAAATCTCATGGACTCTCTTTTTTTTATTCTTTTAGCATTTTTGTAGCATTTTTTACTCATAGAAAGCAATGGGCTTTTGCAGCATTTTTGCTGAAAAAAATGGAAGTGTAGCAAGATATGAAACTTATATATTTTTGTGATTTTTCCATGTCATTTTATCTGCATGAGTATGGATGTTTATTTCTCCTGACTCCAAATATTGTTTAAGTAAAGTAGTGATAATGAAACTAGTGATATGTGTGGTAAGTAAACAATGACTGACCAAAGTGTTATGAAAACAATACTAATTCAACTTTCCTTGCTGTTTTTACTTTTGGAATTTTGTATTTAGGCATAAACTCATCTAAATTTTTCCATATCAGATGATCTTTGTCACCTCTGAAAGTCAGTCCATACGTCATCATCCGTCCTTGTCACCAAACTCCTCTGTGAGCAATGAACTATCCCATACTGTCACCTCACCTATAAAGGTACCTTTACACGCCGCTACAGGATGGTGGAAACAACCGGGTAGATGAGAGAAATGTATCTTGCACCGCCAAATCAACCCGAGGTACCGGCGTGTAAAGACGGTTGTTTCCACCCGTCACTTGCGGCACCTGTTTCAGAGCAGAGCTCAAAA
>JARQOC010000004.1:215900097-215910310 GCA_033576535.1 Allobates femoralis
AGAAGGACAATAAACAAAAGGTAGCAGAGACCCCCATAGCCCTGGTTAACAGAAGAGACACTAAGGTTCATCAAAGAAAGACCAATGGCAAAAGCAAAAGGTAAGAAGCAGGGCGCAGACAAGATCAGTAAAAGATTTAAAAGAGCATTTCAAGCAGACAAAGAACTTTATTACCAAAAGTTATGTACAGAGATAGAAAATGAACATCTGAAGGGCAAAACCAGAAAGGTGTACCAAATGATCAAAGAGACTGAACAAAGTTTCAACCATGAGTGGGAATGTTGAAAGATGCCAACGGGAACAAACTGAGTCAGAACAGATAAATCAAAGATAGAAATAATACACAGAGCACCTTTATGGGAATGACTCAGTAATACGGGAAGAAACTAAGAATGGAAATGATAGAAAGCTGAACATCTTGAAAGACAAAGTCATTGCTATGATGAAACTTTTGTCAAAAAAAGCAACTGGATGTGATAATATTCCAACAGACTAATAAAGTCTTCTGAAGCAGCACTTGATGTGATCACATGCCTATGTCAATAGATATGGATCACTGGTAAATGGCCCAAGGATTGGACAAAATGCTACCAACTATGGAAACTATCAGATTATTGTATTTATACCTCATGCCAACAAAAAACTAAAGATCCTAAAAAGACAGCTATGGCCTTACTTTGACCAAGAGCGCAGAAAAAAGCTGGCTTCAGAAAAGGCAGAAGAACAAAAGATGTACCATATTTTTTGGGCTATAAGACGCACCAGATCATAAGACGCACCTAGGTTTTAGAGGTGGAAAAAAGGGGGAAAATATTTGAAGCATAAAATGTGGTAAAATATTTAATAACATGAATAACATACTATTATATGTTTTGTTAGTATATATAATAGTATGTAATTTAGTTGGAAGCTACAGGCAGAAGATAGTGACTGGAGTGGTGTTGCTAAAGTACCATATGAAGACGCTCGAGGGTGAGTATAAGAATGGGTGCACGGGGCTTATATGTAAAGCACCACTCCAGCGCCGAAGAAAAAACACTGGAGTGCTGCTTTAAGATCTTATGGGAGAACTATAACTCCCAGCATGTCCTGCAGATTCAATGGCATGCTGGGAGTTATAGTTCACCACAGAAGTAGTAGAGAGTTTGTTTTACAGAGTACTTTATTAAAATTTATTCTTAACTTTTACATGGTGTGCTCACATTAAATGTTTTGTCTGATCCTCCCATGCTAGAAACCACAGATGACCTGAAGTGACTTAATGACGAGACAGGGTTGGAGCATCACATGACAGCACAGGGCCCTCCCTATTCATTACATCATTGCACGTCCTGCAGCCACATGCATAAACAAGGAAGAATAGCTGTTACAGGAACTGCGGTGATGTCATGAAGAGGGAGGGCTTTGTGCTGTCAGGTGCTTCTCCAGATATGCTGTGCCTGGCCCTGTCACTGCAGTGACACGCCCTCCGGGCCAGAAACAACTTCTGCAGTCCCTGCTCCTGCTCCAGCTCTCCAGCTCAGCAGACACACAATCTCCTCAGCTGATGCAGGAATCTAGCGTGGAAAAAAACATGTGCCCGATGTTTAAAGTAAAGTCATATTCATTAGCTGAATGACAGGTGAGCATGGAGACAAAAGTAGTGAATACTAGAGTACTTAAGCACGGGTCCACTTGGTTTCCTAGCAGCTGTATTCCTGCAGCAGGGACCTTTTCCTCCCATCTATGCTCCCAGTCCACTCTTCACAGCAAGACATTGTACAGTAAGAAAGTACATTCTGACTATAAGACACACCCGCACACTTTCCTACGAAATATGGAGGAAGAAGAGTGTGTTTTAGAGTCCAAAAAATACGGTAATTGCCAACATGAGATGGATAATGGAAAAGGCCAAAGAATATAAACAAGGAGCTCTATTGTTTCTTTATCAACTACAGCAAAGCCATTGACTGTGTTGATCACCAAACTTTGGAATACCATGAACGATATCGGGTGCCAAATCATCTCATCAGCCTCATTAGGAACCTTTACAATAGATCACTCTGTTTGTAATGACTCTATATAATATATACATTTCACTTTTAATATTGAATTACTGAAATAAATTAACTTTTTGATATTCTAATTCATTGAGATGCACTTGTAGTTGAAAGTGCAATGCCAGGCAGGGGGGTATGGCGTCAGCACTGGCACTAGTCCCCATCCTCCCCGACTCACGAGTCCCAAAATGGTTGCATGGTCTGCTGCCATTGGCGGTATGCCACTGCGGAAAGTCCTGTATGTTTTTACATGACATTGGACAAGATAAGCTCTGTTCAAACTTGTGTCTTGCTTCTATTCATAAAGGAGACATGACAAGTATGATGATTAGTTTTTCAATGTAACTCAACAAATGCTAATAGATCCCTTGATTTGCAATGGAGTTTGTCAAGTTCCATACTCTTTTTGGTTCTTATGACAGCAAAAATAGCACTGCAGACTATTTTGCACTTGTCTTTAAAAATACTTGAACCCAAGTCAAATGCTAATGTGAACAGAACCTTAAAGGGCCTCTACTGTAATTAGTGTAAAGTTGGCAAGTTAGGCTTTACTCAAGCTAACATCCTGACTTCTGCTCATAATGGAGACATGGCAAGTATAACGATCAGTTTTACAATGGATCCTAACAAATCCTGACATATCCTGTTGACCTATATTGGAGATTGTCATATTTCATTCTGCCTCCAGATTTTATGACAGGAAGAATAGCACTGTAGACTATGCTGTTCTTGTCTTTAAAAAATCAAGAACCCCAGCATTAAAAGGATCTAATGCTAATTGGAACAGAGTTTAATTAGAGTGAAACTGTCCCAAAATTTAGAAAGATTAGCTATTTTATGTGTTTTGGGGCCTCTCAACGCTCCTCGAGCAAATGAATGGTTGGCCAACAGCTATTGAGGTTATATATATCTCAGAAATTAGTTCTTTATTCTAATTCAAATATGTGCTCCAAAAAACAACATTTTTAAAAACACAAAACCAGGTAACAATTAAAAAACCACAAGGTCAGGACAACAGGATCACAGAGAAAGGAACGATTAAATAAGACAAGTGGAGGAAGAAACCTAGAGCCAAAACCTCACTTAAGATCAAACCAGTTGCAAACAACACAATGGATAAGGTAATGCCACATAACAGAGCAGTTGAAAGAGAAGGAAAGGAGAAAATCATCTGCGGCAGAGGGTGGTGTAAATTACACCTTTAGACCTAACCTAACCAACAGTGCAGCCCATACACAAAAAAAAAAAAAACAGCAACAAGCTCAGAAGTTCAGGGATCAAGGCACTTACCCATTATGGAGACCGGATTAAAGATCTAGCAGGAATATGGCTCAGAACCCCGACATGTTTCGTGCCATGCAAGGCACTGCATCAGGAGGTTTCAAATTGAGCTATTGAGGTTATGTAGGCAGATTTATACTTCAATCTACTTTTCTATCTTTAATTCAATAAAATAAATATTAAAGATCAACTTCAATATAAACACAAAAGGTACTATGGGAAGGAATGTGAGACTTTATTTGGCTAGTGATAAGGTAAAAAATGTTTGTGCCATGTTAGGCCAGCTTCACACCATGGCACAATCCGATCCGGGGCTGTCAGGGGTGAATCTGACAGCCCCGGACCGGGTCTGGACACAGAACCGGAGGGCTAATTATGCTCACCGGTCTGGTGTGCAGCCGGATGGCTCATTTGCAGCCGCAGCTGCTGATAATTCAAGATCGCGGCTAGCAGGGTCCTGAACTGTCAGCAGGGGACAGCTGGTGGTGCTGAAGTTCAGCACCGGCTGGCGCTGGGCTTCAGCACCCGGCGCTCCGGCATCGGTGCGATCTGGCGCCATAGCCCTCCATGTTAGGGGGCACCGGATCGCACGACCGGGAGGATCCGGGAGCATTCAGGAGAATCAATTTTTTGCCCCGGACACATAAATGCTGCATGCTGCATTTTTGTGTACGGGAGAAAAATCGAAATCCTCCCGGATTCTCCCGGACAGATGGAAACCGGATGAGCTACTGCATCCGCCCATAGCATACTATGGTGCCGAAATCTGGCATGAGGCTGTCAGGTTCACCCCTGACAGCCCTGGATCGGATTTCACCGTGGTGTGAAGCCGGCCTTAGCCAGTAGATAGAAAAATAGATATTAGAATCTGAGAGTCCTCAGTTGTTGATACCTTTTAATGGCTAACTGAAAAGATGATAAGAAAAAGCAAAGCAAGCTTCCGAGACACTATTGTCTCTTCATCAGGATAATTTATATGCTTTTTTCTTTTTTTTGACTGATAAAATATGAATAGAGTCTTTGAGATGTGTAACAAAGGCTTATTAAAATTACATAACAATTTTTGCATCATTGATAATCTACTGTTTGTGGTCCTTCCACACTGGCCAGTCATTGGCATCGGGCAAGACATTAGGGTGGATAAACAAAAGCACAGAGAGAGTTGTTGCCGGCTGACATTGTCACATGACATTACGCCTTTTAATGTAAAGATCATTTAATTGCCTACAACCTGTTAAGGATTGGAGTCTAGAAGAGATCAACTGCAGAGAAAAACAACATTAAAGGGACGTTTTCAGGTCAGTTTTCAGTATGACACTAATATTACCTATGAATAGGTCCTGGCAGACCTTCTAAAAACATGCAAAATCATTATTGTAATATTTGTAGTTTCCATGTTATCATTGACGCACTCCAAGGCCGTGGGGACTCAGATCCCGGGCGTTGATTACGGGGGATTGTCACTGGCGGTTGATACCCGGGTCCGTGGCTCTGGTGGTCACTTAAAAAGGGGTTTGCGAAATTAAGTAAGAACCTTCTACTGGCTGCCACTCTCTCTCTCTCTTTCTCCTGCGGTTCATGGCTCTTGTGTTAGTTGCTGATACAGGTGTCCAGGAGACTTGAATCTCCTTGGTGAACCGGTGTTTTCTGCTAGGCTAAGTGCTCTTAGCAGACTCGGACTCCGGTATCTGGGTTGCTTCCTGGGGTGAACCAATATGGTTCCTCTGCCCCCACTCTGTCTCTCGCCTTTGCCGCTGACCCTCACTCTCGGGTTCCTAATTCTGGCTAGACTTCCTCTGGTACAGGCCTAGCACGGCTCCGCTACCAGGTTGTCTTCACAGTACTGCTCCGTACTGTATTGACTAACTAACTCCACCTCCAGCACCTGTATTAATAGGGGATCTTGCCTAAGGCAGCAAGTGGGGTTCACTTACAGGCCTGGGGTGGAATGTGTTGTGTGTCTAACGGCGCCTGACGTGGAAATCCCTTCATGCACAAGGTGTTCTTGTGGCTGCCTGTACCACAGGGTGCCAGATCATCATTGTCAGACCCTGCAGAGAGCTACTCCATTAGTCCTGTCCATTATAAGCAGAGACAATTAGTCCTGTGCTGTATAACTGTCATGTAATTATACACTCCCTCTTAGCAGCTCTTTCCTCCCTTTTGCTAACAGTGCAGTGTCAGGTTTCACTTACAGGTCTGTTCAGTTGATAACACTATGGAGGGAGAGAGCTACTGCAGGTCTGCCTTATTTATACTCCATTTGTTTCTGTAAAGCAGATACTCTGCTATTCTGTGACAGTTTCTATGTTGTAGTTCACTTCTTTGTGATTCTGCACACAGAGCAGAGAGGAGAATACAGTCCCCCTCCCCCCAGTGATCTCCTTGCTGTGATGTGACTTGCATATTCATATTCTAGATGCTAGAATGTATGGGCTGGTTTCAGGTTACTACAGCAGCCAATCACAGACATCCACTCTGATGACAGCATCTGTGATTGGCTGTTGGGCCCTTCGCAGAATAACTGACATCATAGTGTAGTAAAAATAAATAATTTTAAAAAATGATGTAGCGCTCCGCAGTATTTTTGATACTCAGTGCAGATAAAGTGGACAGCTACGAGCTGTCACCCCCAGCTGCCTGGCTTTACCTTGGCTGCCAATCAAAATACAGGGAAGCCTATTTTTTTTTGTAATTATATAAAAAAATAATAATAAAAAAATGTGTCGACTCCTGCCATATTTTGATTGCCAGCCAGGTAAAACCAGTCAACTGGGGGCTTGGATTCTCAGCGTGATAAGGCATTCTGGGACCCCACACTCTAAAAACCGCAGCCAGCAGCCACCACTGAAAATGGTGCATACATTGTAGGCCATTTCGAGGAGCTTTACCCAGCTCTTCCAGTGGCCCTAGTGAGGGGTGGCATGCTGAGTAATAAGGGGTTAATACCAGCTTTGCATTCACAGCTGGTACTAAGCCCGAAATTCATAGGTCACGCCAAATTAGATATGGCCACAGTGAATTTCTAGTGAATACTAAAATAATTATTAGAAATAAAACAAAAAACACATTTAGAGACTCCATCATTAATTTAAAAAACAAATCCTCAGTCCGACGTAGTCCACAGGGAGAGCAATGTCAGCTCTACTTCATCTCTCTATACAGACAAGCATCTGTACAGAGGGACAAGCAGGATGACTCTGATAGTGAGAGTGTGAGGTCAATCGAGTTCATAAAAGAACCATGAACTTGAGTGAACCCTGGCATCACCGCAAAGACAGCCGAAAACAGTTATAATTGCGAGTGCAACGAATACCACCGGAAGTTGAAGAGCAGCCCTGGAAGCAGAAGCTGCCGGAAGACAGCAAGAAGGCAGGACTCATCGTGGTACCCAGTAATCATGATCATAATGTTTATTAAGTATATACTTTATATAATGAACCCCCCCGCCCCATCCCATAACTGTAAAGTCCAAGCTCAGGGTTCTGACTCAAGTTCACGTTTTGTCCAGCCCACGAACTCAGACTTTACAAAAAGGTTGGGCGAACCCGCCGATCCCGAGCATCGCGGGGGGTTCACCCAACCCTAATTATGTCTTCTTTGGCTTCATAATCTCTCTTGCTCTCTCGCTTTCTCTCAAAAACGCAGCATAGAATTGACATGCAGTTCTTTCAAAAAGGCAGCAAAAATCATGCAGATTTCAATTTCCAACAGGAAATAACACCAATGTGTGTGCAGGACTCTTCCTGATTCACCTGGGTTTTGCTGTGAATGAAAAAAAGGTTTAGATTAGCATAGATTTGCATAAAACCAAGGTAAAAACACACAAAAAAGCCCCAAAACCACATCAAAAACGCCCTGTGTTAACATAGCCTTTAGATTGATTTCAGCCCGTTAAGAAGCACTGATAAAATATTTACAAATGGATTGACGCTCAATTACTGTAGTGTTTACTCAAGTTGTTCCAACTGTCCCCATACTGCAATATGTCACATCAGCACCTCCCCTATTTACACTGGCAATGTCTTGCTAATGACAAGAGTAAGCTCATTCTATGGACAATGGCATCATGTTTGCACAAGCTAATCCTGTTTTTCTAAATGCCCCTTAAGGTATGTGCACATGATCTGGAGGCACTGCATCTTGGACGCAGGAAAATGCAGAGAGACTGCAGCCACCCTGTACTCATGATTTGCGTTGGGTGCAGAGCGGCTTCTCCTTGCATTCACCCGATGGTGATCGTTCCCATTTCCACAGCATAAACTTAACATGCTGCGGAGATGTAGAAGCGCAGTAACCTGCACCATAGCTGAAAAAGTGTTGCGGTGGGGAGAAGCACAGGAGCATGGGATTTCTAGAAATCCTATCCGCTATGTTGGTACTGTACAATGCAGCGATTTGGACGCAGCGGCAATACGCTGCACCCAAAATGCTGCAATTCCGGATCGTGAGAATGCACCATTAGGTTAAAGCTGTATAAATAGATATTTCCACTAAGTGTCTGGGATAATAGAAAGTGTTCCTAGTTGTCTAGTGTTTAACATTAATTTTCCTATTCATGGTGCTCTCGAGTGGGAAAAGGCATAATGGTATCAAATCTAATGTTTAAATGGCAGTAAATAGATTAATGATATTTCCCTTGTGCTGCATTCCTGACATCATTTGTGGTGTTCTAATACTGTAAAGGGATTAAATCCCTGGTGGTCAAGTGCTTAGGTCTCCTATCCAGTCTTCATGGATGTCATCTGCATTGCTGTGGCCTGCTCTTGTGTCATCCATCGAAGCATTGTTTGTAAAGCTTGCAGTTTTTCTTCGAGCCTCACTATGCTGCCAAGGCTCCGCTCATTCAGAGTTGAGTTTTTTCTCTTTGTCCCTGATTGAATATGTGACACTGGTGGGATAAATATCTTCACAGTTGCATTTCATTACATAGACACATTATTATGAACTCCATAATTTGGAAGCTTTTCTATTGCAAATTTTAATGACGTAATGTTTTGTGATACCAATATTATTACAATAAAGCGAAACGCGTGATAGAATTAAATTACAATATAGGAAAACCTTGCCATAATATGTAATGGTATCAAGTAATTTATGAGCCAGTCACCGTATAGAGTTTATAATGTAAAAAGTTTTAGAAATGTACAAAATGTAATTATCTTCACAACAGAAATTGATTTACAAATCCCTTTGCACAGTTAGCATTCTCTAGTTTCTTCCTGTATTGGTACAAGCTGCTTACTAGAGCAGCTGCCAAGTTCAGAAAAGTGTAAAGATCAGTGGGCACATTATCTGCGGCCATGGTGGTGTCTTTTTAAGTCAATTGCAGACGGAGTCCTAGATTTCTTTTTCCCATCTAAATGCATCAATAAGAATATCAGTAAGTGAGCATATCACTCTTAATCCAACATTACCTGAAATATCCAGTGCGTGTTGTCAAAATCATTTAAAGGGTTGTCTGGTTTAGGGAATATGGATATAATTTGGGTCAGAATAATGTTCAGAAGCTTAAAGCGATAACAAGAAATCATTTGGAGACTTGCCTAAAGTGCAAATCATGGTATCCTATTCCATTGTTGTAAAGAATTTGTTGGAATATTTGGAAACATTCCCAGCACATTCAGGCATGTCGTAGTATAAAAATAAATAACGTTTACAGAAATCCTCCAGAAAGTGGGTATTCTACCTGTTTCTACATTTTTGGGTTGGTACTGAGGCCGGAACTTAAATTTGCCAATTTGCCAACTGGGATGTTGATAAGTATGTAGTTTGAGTATCTCTATACTGGGCCAGGAACATTAGATAAAGTATGGTCCTTCCTAGAGTTTAACATATACACGTGATGAGGAAATCTGCTCATAAAGATGAAGGTAAAATGTGTTTTTTTTTTTGTGTTGCAACAATATTTAAAGCATTCCAAATAATAAAACTCAAAGGGGGCACCCTTCCTTGTACCGTCTGCTCTAATTTCAACTCTAGTGTAATCCATTTACACAATTGGTCACAACTTTTGGCCAACAAAAAAAAAAAATGAGACTAAAAGTTCTGTGCAAATTCCCAAATATCATGTGTGAAGATCCCAATGATTATTTTGCAAACGTTGTGCAACAGTTGAAATTGGGGCAGCTACAGTGCAAAAGAGTGCATAGCCCCAGCCTAACAGCCCAATACAAATTAGATAAAAGTTGGCCAAACTTGCCAGTTACACTGGAATCGGCTGTCTAACTTATGTGTACGTGGTCCTCCCAACTCTCTTGGTCCAAAACACGTAAGCTTGTGACACACTTCTCAGGTCCCCACTTATCACAAGTCCTAGCCACTAAATCAGTGTCTAAAAACAGCAAAGGACAAATTTAGAAAATGTTTCCTTACCACATCATTACTTTGGTCAGTCGACCATTGCACTCATGCAAGGTGCAGCTTTGCCTTGATTAAAAAGGGAAGGCATTAATCTTGGAGGGCAGCGACCACTGGCTGTCCTGCAAAATGAATAGGATTCACATAGGACGCTGTTCACACAGGTTACCGTAATGTGTGCTCAGCCTCTTACATTAGCCGCTATCTCAGCAGGTGGGACATTATAGCACTACAACACTGCTACCTGCCAGAATAAACATCCCATATGGCCTAGCTGCACCCTTCTGTGGTAAGGAAAAATTTTCTAAATTTGTCCTTTGCTGTTTTTGGAACACTGATTTAGTGGCTAGGATTGTGATAAGTGGGGACCCGTGAAGTGGGTCACAAGCTTACGTGTTTTGGACCAAAAGACAAACCAATACCCCAAAATTTCATGAATTGTTATTGGTTTTTTTTTTTTTTTGCACTCTTTATATTGCAGGGTGCAGCTAGGCCATATAGGACGTTTGCTCTGGCGGTCGCAGTGTTGTAGT
>JARQOC010000004.1:216510410-216712910 GCA_033576535.1 Allobates femoralis
CGAGAAACAGCTTGATGGCCTTTTAGGGAGCCAGGTGAGCTGTATTTTTTAGTTGTGTGGCTTGTGACATTGTAGTCTGTACAGGAACCAGTTGGGTGTTGGTGCAGATTCAGTGATTTAGACTTTATTTCTCCTTGTCCCTGTGTGTGACCTGATATGTACATAACAATAAATTTATTATTAACTTTTGGTCATTCACATTCAGAGGGATTGGCTTTTAGCAAATCTACAGAGATGCAAAGTCAGCAAATCACGCTGATTATACAGGAAAATTTTATTTGCAACAACGTTATTCTCTGTGAATTGAATGTTCCTTATTATTCTCTGAGGTCACTCGGATCCCAGTTGTCCAGTTGTGGGAAGCCATGTAGGTATATTGTTATATTTTGTGCCCTTGCTGCATTACATCATACATCACATTTGGGTATATGTAAGTAGTAGTAAAACCAGAGCATTTTGACGTTGAATTGGGCTGCACAATTATCTCGCACTGACATCTCTATTAGAGATTACATTTTTAGCTGTTAACATTCAAGCCAATGTATGACTAAGCAGGCCGCTAATTGCCGATGAGATGAGCTTCATGTAATAACAGTGGCACACCTCTATGTAATGTACATTACGCATGTCCCTCCAAACAGATGTGCTTGACATTTCAGCTCATGAGGACATTATGGAGAAAATGACATGGATTACAAAAAACTCACAATCTCAGTGCAGCAGTAGTTTTCCTGCTTGTAAAGATTGTAGAAATTATTAAAGTGCAATGTTCTCTCCCGTAAAGGTCAGCGTTAATTAGAAGATCCACTGGAAACTGTACGGTTGGTTAATTTAATGGAACAAATATTGATAATGTAGTTACACCAAATCATCTGTAGTTCACCTCGGTGATAAGACTGTAATAAACAGGTAGTGTTGCCTGGCAGCTTTGGGAAGGGGTCATTGCCACCATTTAACTATTGGACAGAAACAGGTAATTTGGGTTTTGGATAAGCAGATGCTTAGGGTAGCATGTGATGGAATATTGTACAATGGCTGAGGAATTACGGATTTCCAGATAATCGTCATTACAGGTTATTGGATTGCTTGCAGAATTTATAGCATTCAGTTCACTCTCCTCATTTCCCGACTTTGAGTTAAGAAGTCTACTACTCTTTTCTAATTGAAGATCAGTTAATCTTGGTTATGAACTGTGTGGTCACATCATCAATACAGTATGGCACTGACAGCATCAATCAGCAATATTAGTGCGGGTGATTTATCTAGACTTTTCATGTAATTTGACTTAACCATAGGAACCAATTGTCAACTATCAGTGAAGTTTATGTTTTGGCTTCCAGTGGAAAGTAACATATGGCGCATCTCTTGTAAATTCATAGTTACTGCTAGGACCAAGTGATGTGAAACATTATTAGAAACGTAGGTACATTTATTGTGTTACTAGTAAGGCTCACGTACAAGAAAACAGTTTTTTTCTGTCAGATTTTCATCCGAGTGTCATCAGTTTTTCTCATACAAGAAAAAAATCCCTTTCTTTTCCTATCTTGCATTCTGTGAAAATAAAACCATGCCCGGATGATATCTGAACCATCCGATTTTTTACGGCCCCGTTGCCAACTTCATTCTGACTCTTGGGATCAGTATCGGACATTTTCTGAGATTTTGCATGGACTGTGTGGTTCATCAAAAATCATAGTCATGTGGAAAGCTCCATTCATTGTCATAGGCATGAGTGCTATCCGTGAACAAAACAGAAAGCACTCGTACATGAAAAACCAAAACCCAAATGAAGCCTAAAGGCACACTCCCACGATCAGTGTTTGCAGCGTTTTGGACTGGCGTGTTGTCTAAACCGCTGCGTTGTGCAGTACAAGCATGCGTGATGGATTTAGGAGAAATCCCTTGTCCACAGTGCTTGTTTTCTCCGCAGCATAAACTGGCATGTGGGACGGCTTCCTGGCTACAAGCATGTCCATTTTTTGTTGGGGAGTCATAGATGATCTCAGCGGGTGAATGCAGGGAAAATAAGGTAAAGCCAGGCCGATGGGGGTGCCAGCCCGTAGTTGTTCACTTTATCTGCGCTGACAATCAAATTTATGGCAAAGTCATATGTAACTTTTTTCTATTTATTTATCTTTACACCCCTATGATGGCAGGTTCATTGCCAATTGCAACCTAATCACAGATGCCGGCACAATGGGTGAGGAAAACCTCATTTACTTGACCATTTACAGTGTTCTAGCTTAGAGAATGGTCAATATCTGTAAAAAATGAGCGCATACAGATGGTCTGCGTGATGTTTGATTTTTTTTACTCACACCTATTGACTTGCATTAAGGAGTCTCGGCCGTTTTACGTGACCATACGCAGCATGCTGTGATTTTTTTTTCGTAGGCCGAATATAGCTGAGGAACAATTTTCAGATCTGCACTGCCTTATTGTTTAACATTTATGCAAAGGCAAGCCAATTTTTTTATGGGATTCCACTTGGAATATTTATACGCAGATGTGAGCAAACCCTAAGGTTGTATATTCTGTTATGAGAGAGAATCAGATTGATTATGCAAATCAGATAGTTTGATCAAAGTGTGAGCTTAATGTCATCAAATTCTCTCACATGAAAGAATCATAGCACACTGCACAAGAAGATGGAGAACAAAATGTCTCCATCTTCTCCATTCTGTTAGTCCGTGTCAATCAGATTGCACTCAAATGCCATCCAAGTCCAGTCCGATGATTTCAACGCACGCAGGACCTCTCGACAAGGCATGATTGCTGTGACTCCTGTGATTGAAGGGAGAGGGGGCCTGTAGGAGAGGTGAGGAGGCAGGACCCGATCTCCAGGCCCCACCCCCTCAAGTTTTCTATGGGCCTTTCTACAGCCAATCACCGCCAGGCCCCACCCCTTCACCTCTAGACGGGCCCCTTGTCTATTACCGCCAAAGCAGAGAGGGGGCATGCGTGGCTGCAACTGACATCTGTGAAGCATAGACTTGAATGTGCGCATTCGATTGACACTACCCCCATAGAGTAACATTGGTCCGAGTGCTATCTGATAAAACATTGGATAGCACTTGTCTGAGGGATTTATGTTCATAAGAGTGCAGATTTGTGCCAAATAGTGGAGGATGCTACTCTATAAAGATTTGTGCACACAATGTCTTTTAGGCGACTTGAGCGTCTACCTGAAAAAGTAATAAATAATGGCAAACGGCATGAATATATGAACTGTAGTGTGAAAGCTACTTTCTAGGCATATGTTCCATGTTTTTGAACTTCCTTTAACCATTTCAGACTCTGAAAGCTTTGAAGCGGCTAAAAAAGTGACCTGACCATTCTTCAGGTGACTCAGTTTGGATGCCACTCAGTAGTTTATGTACATAATTTAAAAAAAAGTCACTAAGAAAACACCTGAAATAATGACTAAGTAGATACAGTGCCTTGTGAAAGTATTTGGCCCCTTGAACTTTTCAACCTTTTGCCACATTTCAAGCTTCAAACATAAAGATATAATTTCTAATATTTTTGTGAAGAATCAACAAGAAGTGGGACAGAATCGTGAAGTGGAGCGAAATTTATTGGATATTTTAAACTTTTTTAACAAATATAAAAACTGAAAAGTGGGGCGTGCAATATTATTCTGCTCCTTTACTTTCAGTGCATCAAACTCACTCCAGAAGTTCAGTGAGGATCTCTGAATGATCCAATGTTGTTCTAAATGACTGGTGATGATAAATAGAATCCACCTGTGTGTAATCAAGTCTCTGTATAAATGCACCTGCTCTGTGATAGTCTCAGGGTTCTGTTTCAAGTGCAGAGAGCATCATGAGAACCAAGGAACATACCAGGCAGGTCCGAGATACTGTTGTGGCGAAGTTTAAAGACAGATTTGGATACAAAAATATTTCCCAAGTTTAAAAAATCTCAAGGAGCATTGTGCAAGTGATCATATTGAAATAGAAGGAGTATCAGACCACTGCAAATCTACCAAGACCCGGTCGTCCCTCTAAACTTTCATCTCGAACAAGGAAAGGCTGATCAGAGATGCAGCCAAAAGGCCCCTGATCACTCTGGATGAACTGCAGAGATCTACAGCTGAAGTGGGAGAGTCTGTCCATATAACAACAATCAGTCATACACTGCACAAATCTGGCCTTTATGGAAGAGTGGCACAAAGAAAGCCATTTCTCAAAGATATCCAAAAAAGTCTCGTTTGACGTTTGCCGCAAGGCGCCTGGGGGACACACCAAACATGTGGAATAAGGTGCTCTGGTCAGATGAAACCAAAATCGAACTTTTTGGCCACAGTGCAAAATGATATGTTTGGGGTAAAAGCAACACAGCTCATCACCCTCAAAACACCATCCCCACTGTAAAACATGGTGGTGGCAGCATCATGGTTTGGGCCTGCTTTTCTTCAGCAGGGACAGGGAAGATGGTTAAAATTGATTGGAAGATGGACGGAGCCAAATACAGGACTATTGTGGAAGAAAATCTGTTGGAGTCTGCAAAAGACCTGAGACTGGGACGGAGATTTATCTTCCAATAAGACAATGATCCCAAACATAAAGCAAAATCTACAATGGAATGGTTCAAAAATAAACGTATCCAGGTGTTAGAATGGCCAAGTCACATCCAGACCTGAATCCAATCGAGAATCTGTGGAAAGAGCTGAAAACTGCTGTTCGCAAACGCTCTCCATCCAACCTCACTGAGATCAAGCTGTTTTACAAGGAAGAAAGGGCAAGAATTTCAGTCTCTCGATGTGCAAAACTGATAGAGACATACCCCAAGCGACTTGCAGCTGTAATCGCAGCAAAAGGTGGCGCTACAAAGTATTAACTTAAGGGGCCGAATAATATTGCACGCCCCACTTTTCAGTTTTTTATTTGTTAAAAAAGTTTAAAATATCCAATAAATTTTGTTCCACTTCACGATTGTGTCCCACTTGTTGTTGTTGATTCTTCACAAACATATTAGAATTTATATCTTTATGTCTGAAGCCTGAAATGTGGCAAAAGGTTGAAAGGTTCAAGGGGGCCAAATATTTTCACAAGGCACTGTATTTCAGGAAAAATACTGCAGATGTTTTCCTGGAGGGTCTTCTGTTTAAAAAACCTCTGCAGGTATGCTGACGTTCAAAAGACTTCATTTGCACATACTACAGGTTATTGTTTTACCCTTGCAAGCATAAATAGTCCATGGTCAACCATATTAAGTGCATCTAAAGGATAATAATGCCTATTGGTCAATTCATGTTTTTATAGTATTTAAAGGGAACCAACCACCCCCAATGACCCCCCGGACTCTTAATATCAGTCCCTACACATAGCACATAGATGTGCTGCAATGATTTTTGCTAAAAAAACTGTTTTTTCAAACTAAAGATAATGATTTAGAAAGTTTAAACTGAATGGACGGCTGGGCGGTACTTATCTCTGGCAAAAGCCGATATCTGATGTCAATCATCCTCCCGTCTCCCCTTGTAGCAGTAACGTCCAGCCCTTTATTCAGCGTCACAGCCCTGTGCACGGGCTCGCATGCCCGTGCACACGTCATCATCTGCAGCCGGGAAGCGAGCGCGCGCTCTGTCTTCCATAGCCGAGCGCAGGAAGTCAGAGCGCGCGCTCGCTTCCCGGCTGCAGATGATGACGTGTGCACGGGCATGCGAGCCCGTGCACAGGGCTGTGACGCTGAATAAAGGGCTGGACGTTACTGCTACAAGGGGAGACGGGAGGATGATTGACATCAGATATCGGCTTTTGCCAGAGATAAGTACCGCCCAGCCGTCCATTCAGTTTAAACTTTCTAAATCATTATCTTTAGTTTGAAAAAACAGTTTTTTTAGCAAAAATCATTGCAGCACATCTATGTGCTGTGTGTAGGGACTGATATTAAGAGTCCGGGGGGGTCATTGGGGGTGGTTGGTTCCCTTTAAGGTTGAAGGAAGCCTTTAAGTCCTTCTGGTTCAACCCTTAGCCTAACATGTTGATCCAGAGGAAGGCAAAAAGAAAAACCCATGTGGCAAACACTGGGGGAAAAAATACTTCCTGACTCCACATACAATCAGACTAATTCCCTGGATCAACACCCTATCAAATAATCTACTAGTATAATTAACATGTAATGCTATATTTTTCTAAAAAGGCATCCAGGCCATTCTTAAATTTTATTATCTTACCTTATTTGTATATTTGTACATAATAAATCTTACTCTAAGGGCCTCCATACATCTAGACCAAGGGTCCCCAAATCCAGGCCTCGAGGGCCACCAACAGTCCATGTTTTCAGGATCTCCCTAGTATTGCACAGGGGTTACAATCATTACCGATGTATTTGATCACATTAACACCTGTGCAATACTAAGGAAATCCTGAAATCCTGCACTGTTGGTGGCCCTCGAGGCCTGGGGTTGGGGACCTCTGATCTAGACTAATGGCCAAACCTGCTAATATAAAGGAGCCATTGGATATGTCCCAGGCTGACAGTTGATGTCAGGGGAGATATAGATCTGGAATGTCTGATTTAAGCAAGATAAGCTACCACCAGGGGAGCCTAAGGCTGCCTTCACACTTGGCGGACCCCTCCGCAGCGTCCTGCGGAGGGGATCCGCAAGCTGACCACAGCCACCGCCAGCCCCTATCTTTATAATGGGAACGCACGGTCATGCGCAGGTCTGCGCATGACCGTGCGCTCCCATTCACTGCAATATGTGATTTGTATGCAGGCGGATGCCCACGCACAAATCACACACTCTGGTCCGCACCAGGAACGCGACATGGTCGTGTTCCTGGTGCGGACGAGAGTGTGTGATTGTGTGTGATTTGTGCGCGGGCATCCGCCTGCATGCAAATCACATATTGCAGTGAATGGGAGTGCACGGTCATGCGCAGACCTGTGCAGCACCGTGCGTTCTCATTATAAACATAGGGGCTGCGTTCAGCTTGCGGATCTCCTCCGCAGGACGCTGCGGAGGGTCCGCAAGTCTGAAGCCAGCCTAACAGAGACGCTCAGAGAACATACAAACAAGTTCTCTGTGTATGGAGGAGTTGGCAGAGATTGTCCAGCCGACAGCTACATATTGTACATGCTTCAATAGCGTAAACGATATCGCTGAAACGTCACTTTTTTTAATCGCTTAAACAATATCGTTTGTGCATCGTTGCGTGTAACTGAGCGATCTTGCGGTGAAAAATCGTTTGATCGCTCATCACAGATTTGAGATCCTGACCTCAAATCCATCGTGCGTCGTTCAATTAACCAACGTTCAACCTGCTGAATTGTTGCGTGTGACACTGCGATAACGATGTCATTAACGACTTCGCCTATTCACAACATTGAATAAGTATTGTTCCTGGGTTGTGCGAACGATAGCTGCTCGGAACGATAGCTGCTCGTCACATCTCACTAACGATCTCGAAAGATTGTCCGAACGATCTCGTTCACGGGAGATCGCTTGTGCAATCGTTAACAATATTGTAGCGTGCGACGTAGCCTTAAGGCTCTTTTCACATATCCAGTTGTCATCATTTTGTAACAGATACAGCATTTAGAAAATTGACTCTCTTTTTAGATTCCATTTTGCCTCCATTTCTTTTGATCTATTTACATCTGATCTGTTTTTACTAGAAGTGTTCCTTAATATCACTATGTTTGCAAAAATCAGATCCGTTAACAGATGACATAACAGATGATAAACAACTATGATCCGTTTTTAATAGAGTTACATGTTTTAAAAAAAACAATCCGGTTGCTATACCTTTTTATGTCCGGACATCACTTTTTGATGTGATTAAAAAGTAGATTGTAGCTGGTTGGCAGGCAAACTTCCATTCCTATTCATATGACTGAATTAAGTACTCAAGGCTGCCATAAGGGCATTATAGCAGGTGCTTTTGTTTGCTAGTTACTTACTACATTAAAATGCCTCCTCACCAATACCTTTCAGGCTCTTTGCAGCCATGGAGGAGGATTGTCATCAGTATACTCTTGAAGGCAGCAGAATAATGCTGCAGACAGCCCTGCGGTCCTGCACACCAGAGAAAACCAGCTTTACAACAGCACAAGCTTCTTCCCTGGACTGATGAATGCAGCACTGCCATGTAAATGTAGGCTGGGAAAGAGGGGGAGCAGTAAGTGCAGATAGAGTGTTCGAAGTGTGCAGGAGGTTATGTCCTGTGCATACTCTATGGCTTCTGTTTTTCTACAAGCTCATACCCACTACCTTCCAATGCATGGTAAAGAAGACCAAGCTATTCTGCATACATTTGATTCAATCTGCAATGTGAACCTGACAGGCGATCCATGCTACCTGATCCAAAGGAAACATGTATCAGACCATGCCTGTAGTATTATAGCCATGCATGTTTAAATCTGAAAACGCTGCAACATTTAGAGAAAAACTCAGTTTAATAGCCACTGGACCCATCCGTTTGGGGGACAAGTCAGAAAGGCGGGTCATCAGCGGCTTCTCTCCACCCATTACTTGGAGTGACAGGTCTCTCCCTGTGTGTTCCCATAGGGGGAGACCCATCACCATTTGAGATCATTTTCCAGTTACTTTTAATCCCTGGAAAACGAGGTAGCTA
Source organism: Allobates femoralis (assembly GCA_033576535.1). Taxonomy (NCBI): domain Eukaryota; kingdom Metazoa; phylum Chordata; class Amphibia; order Anura; family Aromobatidae; genus Allobates; species Allobates femoralis. The sequence goes on from JARQOC010000004.1 coordinate 216,518,999, forward strand.
AATATTAGGCCTCATTTGCATGTCAGTATGTTTGCATCAGTATTTGTATACCAAAGCCAGGAGCGGAACATAAAGATAAAAACTATAATCGAAAGATTGACACCTGTCCTGTGTATTGGAGACACTCCTGGACTGGTTTTGGAAAATATTGATGGAATATTGATCAAAAATACTCATGTGTGAATGAGGCCTTAAAAGGATCTAATTCCTGAGTCCTTAGTCTAAGCAGGCCTCGCACAATAAAAAAATCTGATTGCGCTCACACCAATTTAAATCAACAAGATAGTACTTATCTGCAAGCTTTTTATCAGCTGGAATCTGGCTGAGGAAGAAATTGCAGAATGTTATGTATGACCACGCAAAATAGATGAGATTTGGCAATACAAGACTATACTAAAAACGGACAGCATCCTGACCGTCCATGTTGTCTGTTATTTACACACATATCTCCAAGATATCAGCCAAGATAGATAGATGATAGATAGATTGTTAGGTAGCCTGCAGATATATATTTTCATAACCCACTGACATATAATAAAATTGTGCTTTGTGGAGCTTATTGTACAGGTTTTTATGCTAAAATGTAAGTAAATGCTAATTAGCAAAGGTAAAACAGACAGCTACAGGCTGATATAATCAGGCTGGGAAAGTGTATGGTAATTGGACTCATCGCAGCCTAAAAATACCAGCCATCAGACACCCCAGAAGTGAAGCATCACTTTAGATGCGCTTATTTTAGTGCTTTGCCTAGGCTCTTCACAATTGCCCTGGTGCATTGACAATAGGGCAATAGGGTAATGGTAATTAGAGTTGATGTCTGCTGTGACCAAAAACTAAGATGGAATCAACTTATGGTGCTAGTAATGGATAGGTGTGTAAAAGACACCCCCATTATTAACCCAGTATGTAAAAAGAAATAAACACACACACACACACACACACAAAACCTTATATTCAAAAACACTTGACTCTTTCTCTGGTTCACCAATTTATTAAAAAACAACAACGTAGTTCAGAGAATCTAACGAAGTCCACAAAAGGAAACCTGAAAAGCATATAAAGTGAAACATGATACTGTCCCTCGTTTACCAATTTATTATAAAGCAATGTTTCCAGGGAGGTCAGATGTACTCCAGCACTTCCTACGACGTTCCTCAATGATCAAAAGCTATAATGCCTCTGTCTGAGGCTCCAAAGTCTTTGAGTAGCAGCCACTCACGGCTCATGCTGCGCTCCGTGAGATCCACTGATGTCCACTGCTCATCAGAGTTGCCAGCAGTTACTGCTCGTTGCAGTGATGGGTAAACATAGGCAGTGCTTACAAACTTTTGCATGGAGCTTATAAGTACTGCTCTGCAGCTGGACAGATCACTGGCACTTGATGTTAACTCCCAATCCGACAAGCTTCTGTGCAACTGCACTACTCTGATGTTGTAAATAGAAAACTGTTTCATAAAGCAGCTTCATAGAGCACACAGCATGGGCTAGTGGTGGAGTGATGCCAATGGCCAGAGCTGTCAATCAAGCAGAATCTGCTGGGTAATCCAAGTATCAGTGGGAAGGCCTAGTCAACATGTTCTGTATTGGAGAGAATCCCATGTGTGTACATGTGTGTGTGGGGGGGAAAATGAAGTGATAATTTGTGTATCCAAGAATTAGTATTCAACCTGTTATGGCCATAATATCTGGCTAATCCGTGTCTTTCCTGAACTAAACTACTAAACTAACAGCTTCATATATGCTTATCAGTGGCGTAACATTCACGGTCGCAGGGGTCGCGGCTGCGACGGGGCCCGGACCTATAGGGGGCCCGGCGCCCGTGTAGTCAGCTGCCCCCTGCGCCGCGCGATTCCAGCGCTCTGCGCCCGGCGATCCCAGCGCCAGCACACACCGCCGCACAGAGTCAGGACAGCGCTACCTTTGGAAGCTGTCCGGCCACATCCTATTCCCTGCAGGTCAGGTGACTGACTCCGGTCAGGTGACCAGGGACTTGCGCGGTGGTTCCGCCCCCTCCTCAGTCTCCTGCCCATCGCCCGGTGTCCCGGTAGCCATGTGTTTGGTCCTGGCCGCTCATTGAAGAGAAGAAGAGAGCGGAGGACAATGGTGAGAGGAGAAGGAGGTGAGCTGGGGACACAGGGGAACGGGGCACACAGGAGAACGGGGGACAGAGGAGGAGGAGAGCTGGAGCCACAGGGGAAACAGGAGGAGGAGAGCAGGGGACAGAAGAACGGAGGCCACAGGAGGAGGAGAGCGGGGGACACAGGAGGAGGAGAGCAGGGGACAGAAGAACGGAGGACACAGGAGGAGGAGAGGAGGGGACACAGGAGGAGGAGAGCAGTGGACAGAAGAACGGAGGACACGAGCAGGGGACACAGGAGGAAGAGAGCAGGAGACAAAAGAACAGAGGAGGAGGAGAGCTGGGGACACAGGAGGAGGAGAACAGGGGACAGAGGAGAACTGGGGACACAGGAGGAGGAAAGCTGGGGACACAGGAGAACGGGGACAGAGGAGGAGGAGAGCTGGGGACACAGGAGAACTGGGGACACAGGAGGAGGAAAGCTGGGGACACAGGAGAACGGGGGACAGAGGAGGAGGAGAGCTGGAGACACAGGACAACGGGGAAGAGAGGAGGAGGAGACTGGGGACACAGGAGAATGGGGGACACTGGAGGAGGAGAGTGGGGACACAGAACGGGTGTCAGAGGAGGATGAGAGCTGGGGACACAGAAGGAGAGCAGGGGACAGAAGAATGGAGGACACAAGAGGAGAGCGGGGGACACAGGAGGAGGAGAGCAGGAGACAGAAGAACAGAGGACAGAGGAGAAGGAAAGCTGGGGACACAAGAGAACGGGAGACACTAGAGGAGGAGAGTGGGGGACACAGGAGAATGGGTGTCAGAGAAGGAGGAGAGCTGGGGACAGAGGAGGAGGAGAGCTGGGGACAGAGGAGAATGGGGGACACTGGAGGAAGAGAGCGGGGGACACACAGGAGAATGGCGGACACAGGAGGAGGAGAGCTGAAGACACAGGAGGAGGACAGCAGGGGACAGAAGAACGGAGGACACAGGAGGAGGAGAGTGGGGGACACAGGAGGAGGAGAGCAGGGGACAGAAGAACGGAGGACACAGGAGGAGGAGAGCGGGGGACACAGGAGGAGGAGAGCAGGAGACAGAAGAACAGAGGAGGAGGAAAGCTGGGGACACAAGAGAACGGGGGACACTAGAGGAGGAGAGCGGGGGACAGAGGAGAATGGGGGACACTGGAGGAAGAGAGCGGGGGACACACTGGAGAATGGGGGACAGAGGAGGAGGAGAGCTGGGGACACAGGAGGAGGAGAGTGGGACACACAGGAGAATGGGGGACACTGGAGGAGGAGAGCGGGGAATACAGGAGAATGGGGGACAGAGGAGGAGGAGAGCTGGGGACAGTAGACCGTAAACACAGGAGAAGGAGAGAGGGGGACACAGGAGGACGGGGGACACAGGAGGAGGAGAGCGGGGGACACAGGAGAATGGGGGACAGAGGAGGAGAGCTGGGGACACAGGAGAACTGGGGACACAGGAGGAGGAGAGAGGAGGACACAGGAGGATGGGGGACACAGGAGGAGGAGAGCGGGGGACACAGGAGGAGGAGAGCAGAAGACTCCACTACTGGAATAGGCTAACATGTGGGATGGCACTGGGTTTTGGAGTGAGTCTACAGTTTTGTGCAGTTCTCACTAATCCCATTTTTCAGATCCCGGTAGGGCTGCATATATAAGGCTGTGTGCTGATGATAAGGATACGCAGTGGGTTGGACGCAGCGTCTTGTTGCTGCATTCAAAACCACTGCGTAATACAGTATAAGCATAGTGGATGGGATTTGTAGAAATCCCATCCTGACTACGCTTAACCCGACCACAGCGTTCTGACAACTGCGGTGTGGGTGTTCGCTCCTCCGCATCTCCACAGCATGTTAATTTCATGCTTCGGAGTCTGAAATGGTTCCAATCGGGTGACAGCAGGGAGAAGCCGCCCTGCTCCTGCCACACATGGTGAGTACAGGGCGGCTGCGGTCTCCCTGCGGGCACCCGCGGCTTCACTCAGGTCCGGAGGAGCTGCGTCCAACACGCAGCTCCTCCAGACTGTGAGCACATAGCCTTAGGCTGCATATATAACACAATATACTGTATAGAGAGATATAAGGCTGCACTATATGAGGCTACATATATAAGGCTGCAATATATGAGGCTGTACTATAAGGATAGCTATGAGGCTGCATATATAAGGCTGTACTATAGAGGCTGCACTACATGGAGAACTGAGCCTGCGTTATACTATATGGAGGGCTGTGAGGCTGCATTATACTATATGGAGGGCTGTGAGACTGTATTATACTATATGCAGAGGTTCTGAGGCTGTATTACACTATATAGAGGCCTGTGAGGCTGTATTATACTATATGGAGGTCTATGAGGCTACTATATGTAGGATAGTGGGGGTGCATTATAATAATTGGATGACTATTGGGGCTACCTTATGAATGGGGGACTATGGGATGCATTATAATACATGGAGGACTATGGGGGTATATTGTAACATATGGAGGAATATGGGGATGCATTATAATAATGGGATGGGCGATATTCCAGGAGGAGGACCATATATAGCAGGATGGGAGACATATTTAAAAGGATAAGCTCCATATTCCAGTAGGATGACCATATATAGCAGGGGTCAATTTGTGAGTCTTTATAGATCTTAGAACGTTACATGGGGCCCAAACATCTGACCAATATGCGCTCGCGCGGGGGGAAGAGGGGGGCCCAGGTCTGAATTTCGCACCGGGGCCCACCAGACTCTAGTTACGCCACTGATGCTTATTCTATTGTTAGTTCAAATCAAGAGATCCATGGTTGGGTTGATCATTGTTGCATACAGTCATGTGATTGCACCATTATAGATGTTAGAGCCGAAGTTGTAATGGCTGCAGGGGGACATGGTTATTGAGTTATAGAATCATGGAATCATAGCATGGTAGAGTGGGAAGGACCTCAAGGGCCATTGGGTTAAACTCCCTGCGAGTGCAGATTTTCCTAAATCATCCCAGCTATATGTTTATCTAGTTTTATCCAGCTTCTGCTCGAAGATTTCCATTGATGGAGAGCTCACTACCTCCCTTGTCAGCCTGTTCCACTCTCTGATTGCCTTCACTTCAGAAAGTTTTTGCTGATGTCTAATCGGTATACCCTTCCTTTCAGTTTCATCCCATTACTTCTTGTACTTCTTTGTGATAATGAGAATAGGGTAGTTCCCTCTGTACTTTGACTATCATTCAGATATTTGTTGATTGCTACTAAGGCTGTGTTCACACTGGGCATTTTTGAAGCCTTTTTTCTGCACCAACACTGCAGCAAAAACTGAGGTGAGATGTTTGCAAACAAATTCTCTCACAGACATAGTTCTGTGTTTTTACCACGATTTTACCATGATTTTACTGCAGTTTACAATTTAAAAATTTGTGATTTTCAAGCTATGACATTCCAAAACCAAGGCAAAAATGCAGCAAAGAATTGACATGCTCATTCTTTGAAAAATGCAGCAAAAATCATGCAGGTTTTAATTTCTGGCAAGAAATAAAACTAATGTGTGTGCACTTTTCCTGAATCACGTAAGTTTTGCTGAGAATGAAAAAAGCAGGTTTACAAGACACCCTGTGTGAACATATCCTAAATCTCCTTTCCACCTTCTCTTTTGCAATCTAAACATTCCTACTGTAGTTCTTTTAGCTGGTATTCAAAGGATATGGTATGCAGAACTTGTATAATCTTTGTTGCTCTTTTCTGGACTTGCTCCAATATATCGATGTCTTTCTTAAATTCGGGGCACCCAGAACTGTACACAGTATTTCAGGAGGAGGTGTCTGACCAGGGCAGAGTATCTCTATCTAGATTCAATGCTTGTCTTGATACAGCCCAGAAGTTTGGCCTTTTTAGCTGCAGCACCACACTCGACTCATGTTGGATCTGTGATGCCCAAGTCTTTTTCTTCTGAGATATTGCTTACCGGTAATTCTAATTTGTTTTATAGTATATATGCTTTTTACATTTCTTTATCCAGATGTAGGACTTTGCATTTGTTAAATACCATTCATACACTCTCTCTCCTCTCCAGTGTTGGTTATTCCTCCTATCTTCATATCATCTGCAAATTTTATGAGTTCCCTAATAATTCCATTCTCCAAATCATTTATACAGATATTAAACAGCACTGGGAGCAGGACAGAGCCTTGCGGCACCAAACGTTTTACTTTCCTCCAATTCGATGTGCAGCCATTTAGTATCATTTGTTGGGCCTGATCATTAAGCTAGTTGTAAATCCATCTAACTTGTAATATGTTGTAGGATTAACTCAGGAATCTAATAGCAGTGGGAGCAAAGACTCACTGAGACCAAGTTTAAAAGTGAATAAGTCTGTTTTCAACACCCACCAAGTTTAAAAGTGAATAAGTCTGTTTTCAACACCCATGGCAGATAACAAACTTGATATGTAGCAAAATGAGCAAGTTCATAAAAACACGCAAAATACTGATTAGACTCTAGAGATAGTTCTTGCATGATGAAATCAACAAAGGAAGAATCTAGAAAAGGTTCACACAAAGAGATGAGATAGAAGTACAGACTATGAGTACAGTACACCCAGGGAATCCTGGGAACAAAAAGTCTCAGAAACCTTGCAGTGCAGAGTAGCTGTAAAGAAGTCCCGAATTGTCCAGAGCACTGCTTCTGCACAATAAACAATCTTGGTAGCTGCAAAGTGCTAACAGAGCACACAGGGCTTATGTCTCACAGAGCTGCAGGCAGAGACAGAATCTAGAACACACAGCACAGACAGCTTGTAACAGGTGAGACTCTAAAAGCAGGTGAGGTTGCTGGAGTTCTCCTGCAGATGCTTGAAGAGCCGAAGTAAATTAGCAGGAGGAGGAGCAAACGAGAGAAGCAACAGGAAATCAGGAATTCTTAACTGAATATTGAAGCAGGGCTAGAAAGTAGACTAGGGTTTATAAAGGCAGGGAAGGAGGACCACATGAACAGGAGCGAAGCAGCGGACACCATCTTGGAAAAGTACTAGGATGCACAAAAGGACAATAGAAAATCCAGAGTCCTGACATAACTATATTTTTGTTGATTCCATATTTGAAAATTTTTTTTCAATGAGAATATTATGTGATACTTTATCAAATGCCTTACTGAAGTCAAAGGGAAGAAAACACTCTCCAGATGGCAGCGCTCCCCAGAATATAAATCCAATATAAATAAATAGATAGTCCCTAAATAGGATAGCCCAAACTTCAAGCATTTGTATATTTTAGAATGTATATGTATTTTTGTAAACGTAAAAAATTATCTTTATATATATATATATATAAATACAAAAAAAGAAAACAGACCAGCGGCACTCACCATAGTTGAATCTTCTGTTTATTTGACGATTCCAACAAAGTTACATGAGGAGATCGTGCTGTAGGGGGGAGGTGCAGGGACGTCAGGTGGACGACGGTGACCGTTTCGCAGCAGACAGCTGCTTCAACTGGTCCTCGGTGCCCGGTTCTCTTTACCTCTGTGCTTAGAGTTTTGATGGATCTTTTTTTGTTCCGTGAGCACATCTGAAGTGGAGATTGTACCTTTGATTGGACTTTATTTTGTCCTGGTCTTTATCATTATGACCAGTGAAAGCACAGTGGATTTATCGACATCTTTAGCACCACCTGATATTGTGCTATCAATCATTTGGACTGATTCTTACCAGGATAGTGCCCGGTTCCCTTCTTGCCTCTGTGCTTAGAATATATATATATATATATATATATATATATATTATATATATTCATATAAATTATTCATTTTTAAGGCACTTTGTAATTTTAGGATAAATGTTATTATTGGATTTTTTTGCATGTACCTCTGGAAATAGGAAGGGATGCCCATTTGATAGGTATGGTTTGTTTTTGCCCACACCCTAACCAAAGTGAAGCATTAGAGCAAAGGCTAACTATAAATAAGGTTTTCTTTTAAGAATGATGAGAATCTATATTTTAATGATATCTGAGGAAGGATGAGTTTTCCAGCCGAAACGTGTTGTATCTTTTTTTATTTTCATGTAATAAAATGTATCTATTCACTCATATTGGATTCGTATTCTGGGGAGCGCTGCCATCTAGAGATTGGATTGTTACCTTTGCAGTCAAGCCCTGTGAAAGCCTAACTCAGGCAATTTCTACAAGATCCTTCTGTGGCTAGCTGTATACCCGTTAAACACTGGAAAGTGTGTATATGTTATACATTTAAGGTGCAATATTTTTTAATCTAGGTGAGTCATATGTTATGCATAGCTGATATTTTTCTATCCGTTTAATACACTTAGAGTGGGCCGCATTTGTCTTACTTTCATATACCCCAACAGGGAATCGTTTTACTGAAGTCAAAGTATACTATATCCACGACATTCCCCTGGTTAAACCATTCAATGTACTTTGTTGTAGAAGGAAATCAGGTTGGTCTAGCAAGATTTATTGGTCATAAAACTGTGCTGGCTCTAGTTAAAAGACAAAATAGCTTGGTAAACATGTTAGACAGTTGAAAAAAGATTTATTGCTCTCACTGGGAGAAACAAAATAATAATCCTGTTGTTGTGATACCTTTTATAGTTAAAGGCTCTGGTTAATTAATGTCTCTTCATATCCAGGTAATTAAGTAAATGTTCCTTGACAATTTGCTTGAAGATGTTTCCTGTAATGGAGGTCAGGCTTATTGGTTTGTAATTTCCTAGATCCTCCTTTTTCCCTTTTTTGCAGATAGAGACCACATTTGCCCTTTTCCAATCTAGAGGGATCAGTGCTATTTCACACGAACTTATTGAAGATCATGGCAAGTAGTACTGTTATTTCCTTTGCTATCTATTTCAGGCCTCTAGGGTGCAAATCATCTGGTCCTGGGGACTTGGTTTCCTTTAGCTTGGCTAAGTGTTCTCTTTTCAATCCTTTGCTTATTGTCAACTTGGATTCCTCCTATCATTTCCATCATGATTATTGTTGATGCTAGCATTCATTTTTTAAAAGAAGACAGATATGAAATACATATTTATATAAAATGCTGCATAGAAAAGCCAGAAACAAATGAGGCAATTCTCTTGCAGTAGCCACGACGGAAAAACAAATAACTCCAGTGGTAAAATTCCTTTTGGCAGTATTTAAAAATTCTGTTTACTGTTTCATTAAAAATATTCAGGAGAAGGAATGCCACTAGAAGTTGAAGTGGGCACTGGGCACAGTAATACACAGTCTGTCTGATCGCAGGCTATGCGTTTTGACCGTTCACAGTCTTCAACTAGGACCTAGTTGAAGATCGTGAACGGTCGAAACATGTAGTCTGGGAACAGACAGACTGTATCACTGTGCCCAGTGCCCACTTCAACTTCTAGTGGCATTCCTTCTCCTGTATATTTGTAAAGATAAAATAAAAAGAATTTTTAAATACTACCAAAAAGAATTTTACCAATGGAGTTACCGTATTTTCCACACTATAAGGCGCACCTGATTATAAGGCGCACCATCAAAAAAGGGCTGCTAAGCCGTCTTGGTCCACATATAAGGCGCACCGGATTATAAGGCACACCTTATTACCATAAATAAAACAAAGCTCAGACCCTCCATCATCCTCCACTTTCCCTCTGTAGCCCCCCATCATCCTCCACTATCTATCTGTAGCCCCCATTATCCTCCACTATCCCTCTGTAGCCCCCCCATCATCCTCCACTATCCATCTGTAGCCCCCATCATCCTCCACTATCCCTCTGCAGCTCCCATTATCCTCCACACACACACAGTCAGACACACACACACCCATACCCACACCATGTTTCCCCGAAAATAAGGCACACCTTGTTTGTACCCGCCGTCCCCGCTGTCTGGTGCATGCCGCTGTATTCTGTATGCTGCATTTTCCTATATCAAAACCGGGCCAGCAGCTGCACAGCTCACAGCCCAGCAGCCAATCATGGCGCAGGAGCCCTGAGCCAATCACAGAGCAGGAGACCTGAGCCAATCACAGCGCAGGAACCGCAAGCCAATCAGAAGCTATGGACTGACGTCAGCTGGCCTCGGATTGGCTCACGGTTCCTGCGCTGTGATTGGCGCAAGGCTCCTGGGCGGAGATCGGCACACAGCTCCGGAGCTGAGATTGGCTGATGGGCTCCTGGGCTGTGAGCGGCGCGGCTGCTGGCATACTGACTACAGTGATGCTGAATACAGCGGCGGGCACTGGACAGCGGGGACGGCGGGATGAGTCACACATGCATGCCCCGGTCGGTTTGATCGGTGGCATGCTGATCAGGTATGCCTTATTTTCTGGGGGATGCCTTATATTTGCAGGCACATGGCACCCTCTAGCATCCAGTATTTTCGGGGAAAAAAACGTATATAAGGTGCACCTCACTATAAGGCGCACTTTTGATTTCTAAGAAAATCTTAGTCTTTTAGGTGCGCCTTATAGTGCGGAAAATACGATATTTGTTTTTCCATCGGTTAAATACGAATTTAGTAGCTCCACCTGTGGTTCCACCTTATTGACTGTTGCATCTTTTTTTTCTACATGACTCCAAAGGTCTCCTTTATAATTATTATGTGTTATTATAGCGCCATTTATTCCATGGCGCTTTACATGTGAAAAGGGGTATACATATTAAAAACAAGAACAGTAGTCATATACAATACAAGGTACAGACTGGTACAGGAAGAGAGAGGACCCTGCCAGCGATGTCTCACAGTCTACAAAGTATGGATGAGGATACTATGGTATACGTAGAGCTGATCGTGCAGTGGTATTCGACTGAAAGTTACTGCAGGTTGTAGGCTTGTCGGATGAGGTGAATCTTCAGGTATCTTTTCAAGGTTTCCCTGGCAGGAAAGAGTCTAATGTGTTGGGGCAGAGAGTTCCAGAGTATGGGGAATGCACATGAGAAATGTTGTATGAGATTGTGGGAAGAGGAGATTAGGGGGGGGGGGGGGAGAGAAGGAGATCTTGTGAGAATTGGCGGTTACGTATAGGTAAGTAATGGGAGACTAGGTCACAGATGTTCGAAGGAGACAGGTTGTGGATAGCTTTATATGTCATGGTTAGGATTTTGAACTTGTGTCTTTGAACAATGGGAAGCCAGTGAAAAGATTGGCAGGCAAGAGAGGCTGGGGAATAGCAGGGGGCAAGTGGATTAATCGGGCAGCAGAGTTTAGCATAGATTGTAGGGGTGTGAGAGTGTTATAAAGTGGAAGATTATGAGGGCACGTACAAGGGTCTTTGCATGATTCTTGGTTAAGGAATGTACATACCGTATATACTCGTGTATAAGCCGAGTTTTTCAGCCCAAAAATTGGGCTGAAAAGGCACCCCCTCGGCTTATACACGGGTCAATACGTTATGTGGTGTGTGGGGGCTGTGTCCGGGTGCTGGGGAGGCTGGAAGAGGCGGGGGGAGGCTGCTGACAGAGCGGCCCGTCACATGGGGCTGCTCATTAGATATGCACGGCTCCCCCCGCCCATCACAGCGGCAGGGGGAGCCGTGCAATACTGTGCAGCCCCCAGATGTATACAGGCCCCCAGTGGGGTATATAGCAGGCCCCCAGTGGGGTATATAGCAGGCCCCCAGTGGGGTATATAGCAGGCCCCCAGTGGGGTATATAGCAGGCCCCCAGTGGGGTATATAGCAGGCCCCCAGTGGGGTATACAGCAGGCCCCCAGTGGCACTCGCCCCCCCACACTGTGCAGAGCCCCCCTCCCGATGCATTATCTTACCATCCAGCCGCGTCTTCATCACCGCCGGTCCTCCCGTCCATCCTCTCGCGCTGTGTTCGGGTCTCACATGACCCGGCGCGATGACGTCATCCGACTGCGACCGCCGGGTCACATGAGACCGGGAACGCAGCGTGCGAGGATGGACCGGAGGACCGACGATGATGAAGACGCTGGGTGGTAAGATAATGCAGCGGGAGGGGGGGGCTCTGCACTGGGGGCCTGCTATATACCCCACTGGGGGCCTGCTATATACCCCACTGGGGGCCTGCTATATACCCCACTGGGGGCCTGCTATATACCCCACTGGGGGCCTGTATATATCTGGGGGCTGCACAGTGTGGGGGGGCTCTGCACTGGGGGCCTGCTATATACCCCACTGGGGGCCTGCTATATACCCCACTGGGGGCCTGTATATATCTGGGGGCTGCACAATGTGGGGGGGCTCTGCACTGGGGGCCTGCTATATACCCCACTGGGGGCCTGCTATATACCCCACTGGGGGCCTGCTATATACCCCACTGGGGGCCTGTATATATCTGGGGGCTGCACAGTGTGGGGGGCTCTGCACTGGGGGCCTGCTATATACCCCACTGGGGGCCTGTATATATCTGGGGGCTGCACAGTGTGGGGGGGCTCTGCACTGGGGGCCTGCTATATACCCCACTGGGGGCCTGTATATATACTGGGGGCTGCACAGTGCGGTGGGGCTCTGCACTGGGGGCCTGCTATATACCCCACTGGGGGCCTGTATATATCTGGGGGCTGCACAGTGTGGGGGGGCTCTGCACTGGGGGCCTGCTATATACCCCACTGGGGGCCTGTATATATCTGGGGGCTGCACAGTGTGGGGGGCTCTGCACTAGGGGCCTGCTATATACCCCACTGGGGGCCTGTATATATCTGGGGGCTGCACAGTGTGTGGGGGGCTCTGCACTGGGGGCCTGCTATATACCCCACTGGGGGCCTGTATATATCTGGGGGCTGCACAGTGTGGGGGGCTCTGCACTGGGGGCCTGCTATATACCCCACTGGGGGCCTGTATACATCTGGGGCTGCACAGTGTGGGGGGCCTGTATACCTCTGGGGGCCTGTATACCTCTGGGGGCCGCCTGTATACCTCTGGGGGCCGCCTGTATACCTGCTGTATACCATACTGCTGGGGGCTGTATACCACTGGGGGACCTGTATACCTTACTGCTGGTGGCTGTATACCTGTCCTGGTGGCTGTATACCATACTCCTGGTGGCTGTATACCTCACTGCTGGGGGTTGTATACCTGTGCTGGGGTCCACCCTCGGCTTATACGCAAGTCAATAAGTTTTCCCAGTTTTTGGGGGCAAAAGTAGGGGGGTCGGCTTATACACGGGTCGGCTTATACACGAGTATATACGGTAACCGGGAATATTTTTGAGTTGGAGTCAGCAGTAGGTGCAAAGGGCTTGGATATGGAGCTTGAAGGAGAGAGCAGAGTCATGGTTTACGTTGAGGCAGCAAGCATGTGGGACTGGGGAGAGTGAGCAGCTATTGACTTTAATTGATAGGTTTATTTGGAGGGTTGATTGAGGTGACGGAAAGATGATGAATTCAGTTTTGTCAAATGTTAGGTTTTTGAAATCAAGCAGAGAAAAGGGATCTAAAAGCTGACAGACAATCTGGGATTCTGGTTAGTAGAGAAGTGATATTGGGTCCACAGAGATAGATCTCAGTGTTATCAGCATAGAAATGATACTGAAAGCCATGGGATTCTATGAGCTACCTCACGCCAAAAGTGGGGTTCAAGAACTGAATCTTGGGGGACACCGACAGATAGGCGGCAAGATGTGGAGGTGGTGTGTGAGCAGGGGCGGGCTGGCCCAGGTGGCAGGGGGGCAAGTGCCCCCTGGGCTGGTGGTATAGTCCACATCTAGGGCCGCCCCCTACAGAAACGGGCCGGCCGCGGGCGTCGCTTTGCGGCCGGCACATGACGCGAAACGGCCCGGACGCGGGAGTCGCTCTGTGACGCTGGAGGTCTCGGATCAGGTAAGGGCTGACAAGTCAGCCCTGACAGCACCCCCCCCCACCCCCCCCCCCGCTTCTCAAGTCAGCCCTGACAGCACCCCCCCCCCTCCCCCCGCTTCTCAAGTCAGCCCTGACAGCACCACCGCCCCCCCCCCCCCCCCCCGCTTCTCAAGTCAGACCTGACAGCACCCCCCCCCCGCTTCTCAAGTCAGGGCCGGCAGGGCAAATCTGCCACCCGGGGATGGAGGCTCCAGCCAGCCCCTGTGTGTGAGTGGGAGATGCTGAAAATCTGGTCAATAAGATATGAAGAGATCCAAGATAGGGCAAAGACTGTGATGCCAAGAGATAAGAAAATCTGTAGTAAGAGGGGAATGGTTCACTGTGTTGAAGGCAGAGGACAGGTCCAGGAGGAGGATAGAGTAGTGTTTCTTGGCTTTGGCAGTTAGTATGTCACTGGTGACTTTAGTTAGGGCAGTTTCAATTACATAGTGCAGTCAGAAGCCAGATTGTAACCAGTCAAAGATGGGTGCAGGAGGTGTGAGAACAGTTCTAGATAGACATTCTGTTCCGATAGTTTTGAGGTATAAGGGAGAAGTGATATTAGGTGATAGCAATACACAGAGGATGGGTCAAGGGAGGACTTTTTGAGGATGGATTTGATCGAGGCATGTTTAAAGCATGAGGTGAAAACGCCAGTTGTTAGTGATAAATTGACGTGATGGGTTAGGGTTGGGATGAAGACTGTGGTGAGGTTGAGATTCAGGTGGGACAGAAGCAGGGCATGTGTGCCGATGGTGAGATGTGATCTGGAGAGTAGAGAGGAAAGTTGAACTTCGGTTATGGCGGAGAAGCTGGTTTTGGAGGAAGAGGGGAAGTTATGAGGAAGGACTGTGGGGACTGTGGGCCAAAGCTTTCTCTGTGGTCTATCTTTTGCTTGAAGAAGGAGGTAAAGTCTTCAGCTAAGAAGAAGGAGGTGCTGGGGGATGGAGGTGAGATTTGAAAGTGTTGAATACCATTGTACCCTGTTGTGAGACAGGGAGGATATTAAAGATAAGAAGCAGGTTTGTCTTGCAGCAGTCAGTGTGGATTTGAAATTGGCAAGGTACAGTTTGTATGCTATGAAGCACTCAGTGCAATGAAATCTCTTCCATCTCTGCACAGCAACCCTGGAAGCCTGCCTCAGTTGTTTAGTCAGGCTGGTGCGCCAGGGATGCCTGTTGATTGTGCAGTTTTGGTATAGGGGAGGGGGCAGCCGATTCGAGAGCTGCATTTATGGTGTTATTATATAAAGCGATGGCAGCATCTGCTTCTTCACTTTTCTTTTACCTTTCAGGGTACCTTTACATGTGGCAACTTTTGTAAGGATTTCACTGGCAACCAGTAAGTTGCCAGTGAAATTCCTAGAAAAGTTGCTGCGTGTAAAGGTACCTTTACACACACCCAAAAACCTTTTGCTTTACCCTTAGCCTCTTTTTCAAGCCTCAAGTCATGTCTGGCATTAGCTTCTTTGACGTTTGTCTACAAACTGCCATCCTTAGGTATAATCCCCATCTTCCACTTGTTATAGGTTTCCTGTCTTTTTCTTTTCTTATAAGGGGCCTAAGATTTTCTAATGCCTGCATTGGATTATTTTCTTTTCATTTTTGTTTACCTGAATTGATTCCAAAAAGGAAATAACTACTGGTCGTGTGCACATTGCATCAGATTAGTCATTACTTTTCCTCCTTTTCACAGCTATTGTGTTTTTCACTTCCTCCTTGAACAAAGCATGCTCAGGGGCTGAGCCGGCTCAATATCAGCCATCACTCAAAAGAAACTGTTATGATTGCAATAGTTTAAATGTTTAGACGTGGTTGTCAATCATTATAACGGCATTTTAGAGGGCAGAAATACCTCCCTTCCCCACTTTTCCACTATACTATATAATGTGTTAAAATGAATGGTGTTATTCCAAACAATATAAAAAAAAAACCTCGTATGGCTGTGTCGATAGAAAAATAAAAAACAGTTATGGCTCTGGGAAGGCGAGGATGTAGAATCAAAGACAAACAATGGCTCCATCTCTAAGGAGTTAAACTCTATGGCTATCAAATCTGAAGTCCTCCTATGTTTATGTCTTCGTAAACTGTAACATGTCAAAAGTATTTCTGTTTGACATTTAGACATCTTGTTTCTTTGAAACAACATTTTCTATCTTTCCTATAAATTGCATTTTAGAATCAGACCAGAGAAAAGCTGGAAAACTCTTTGGGTCCAATCAAGTATAATAAAATCTTGCTTCCTTGGCCCAGGATGCTTGGTCTTCAAGACTTTTATGATTTTTTTATTAGAGCTTGTAGTTCGAATTATGAGCACATATTGGATTATTTGATGTGTATTTGTGAAAAAAAAGTATCAGTTCCAAGGTTTGTGCCATCTGGAAGCAGCATAATGAGTCTAAGGGTTTGTTCATACAACAACAAGGCCGAGTGTTATGCAATGTTTTATCGGATAGCCTTCGGACCAATGTTATATTGTGGGGCAGTGCCGACCTGCCGAGGCGGCCTAAGAAAAAACCTGCTCCATCCTGTGATTGGCAACATATATCGGACGGCATGCACCCATACGAGTCTGTCATCCCAGTGCAGTCCAATAGACAATGGATAAGATGGAGAAATTAATGTCTCCATCTTACATTGAAGAAATAGGCACTCATGCCAATTAAAGTCGTCCATTGAGGAACAACTGTCACCGGGTGAGTGCCTCTTTCTTCAATGTGATTTTACCTCCCAGGCTGTTACAAGATTGTGCACCCCCGACTCTGCTGCAGTTGACACTGCTGATACCGCTACTGTGGATCTTGAGTGATCGGTGCCCCGTTATTCTGCCTCTCAAATGTCTCCATCTTATCCTCACATGTGATCCAATTATCATATGCAAGCGAATAAAGAGCATGGTGAATGACACTCGACTCACATTCGGAGTAGAGTTTGAGCTGAGTGTCATTTGTATTATGCATTTGATTTTCTCGCATTAGAGATTCATCGCCAGTGTGAGCAGCCTATAATGAGCAAAATCCTGATTCTAATGTTTGGTCACTTATTATGTTTTTGGTGGTTTTGATAAAACTTGTGTTTTATTTGCTGCAGATCTGTTGGTCCTCTCATTGATGGGATCCTGCCATTCTGCATGTAGGTCTTCATATTTATGAGCCCTGGCTTTTTCTGTTGCCACCATTATTCGCAGTTTTCTGCTAATAAGTGGTGTAGACAGAAAACTATCAGTCAATGGAATGGGCAGGGTTAGAAGACTAGCAGAGCTGCAGCAATTAAAACAGATTTTATGAAACTACAGCAAGAAGCCCAGGAAAGTGTTATATCACTGGATTCAGGGTCTCTTTCACTATTTTAAGCTATTCTCAGATTGGGAAGCATAAACCCGCTTTATGATTTTTCCATTACAACACAAGTTTTTAACGAGAAGAATGAAGATTTTATTCTTTAATTGATGTAATTACAATTTCTATTTGATCGATGGACAGAATGTCAGGAATGTTCAGAAAAGAAGTCTTCACATCTGTTGTATTATTTGGATACAGCTTTGCTATCTGTAGTTTGTAGTTTTCTCTATTCTCATTTAAAATTGCATTCTTTAAATCTTCAACAACCAGAGTGTAAGGAGAGGATAAAGCCTTGCGATGCAGCAGAAGTCAGAGATTTTTGAGATTCAAGAATGTACTGGATAACTGGATTTAGAACAAACACTTGTGGATTTGTTTTGTGTAGTAACAACTCTAAAATCATAAGGTAATCGTGTTCTGAGGGAAAAATTGGATTTATTGTCCGGCCTTCTCAGTTATCAGTGTCTGGAGTCAGGAGAAAGCTGATAATTGTGAGTGGTGATTTCCCTGGCTTAGCTGGACTTGCTGCTATTTTAGTGGATCAGGGGAAGATAAGAAGACACCAGACACATTTGGTGATGCCTATCTCTGGTGGAAATATAAAAGAAATACCATCCTATGGGATCTGTAGGCATTTCTATCAAGTTACGTTTTGATTGTCTGCGAGTTTACTAGGACTGCTGGCTAAAATGTTAGGTTAATTTACTTTTTACCTTTTGGGTACCTGCCCATGTTGCACGTATCTGTAGCAAAATCCATGTATTGTACATGCAGATTCTGTCATGTATTTCTCGCCCTCTAAGGGTACCTTCACACGCGGCAATATTGCTAGACAATTTCACTGGCAATTTGCTGGTTGCAGTGAAATCATGGACACATTGTTCTATTTTGTGCTGTGTACAAATGGAGCATGTGTCCATGATTTCACTGCAACCAGCAAAATGCCAGTGAAAATTGCCTAGCAATATTGCCGCGTGTGATGGTACCTTAAGAGTGTATTTGGAGGAAGGATTGACATGGTGCGGATTTAAAAATCTGCATCACAGGCGGTTAATGTCAGCAAAGAAAATATCTTCAACGTATAAATTAGATTTTAAAAATCTCATTAGCTGTTACTGTTTTGCATATGGAAATCCGCTCTGTATGCATCGGATCCAACCTTAGACAAAACTAGCCTTATCTTTTATTATAGTACGGTGAAGGCGACCAGCTGTGACAGAACATAGTTCTAAAGCTGTGTATTATTTTGGTCATATTTGGTACATATGCACATTTTTATCACACTGTAACTGGAAATGATCAATAATAACAAGAAGTTCCATGTGTCAATGATGTGATAAGTGGTCCGGAATTCATAGTCTCGATCCCTATCATCATAACATCATCAAATTGTTACAAATGACCTCATTATAAGGAATTACTAGGGCTTTATCTTGCCATTATCATAATACAGTAGTGTAAGAACAATTTGGCCTGTGAAGTATGTTGGTGTATAAATGGCTAGCTCTGCCTGTCTGATGATGAATTATCCAATGTCAGGTTGGACCAAACCTTACAAATGATATCTCTATACAGTGTAGTAATTTATGAAACTAAGGACCTAATTCATAAGTCATCTTTTTCTTCTCATATACGTAAAAGCAATTTTTTGTATCGTTGTTCTAGATCCGTTTTTGGTTAGTGTGTCTGTTTTTACCATCTAGGCTTTTTTTCCAAAGCTTCTCCTTGCATTAGTCCAGAATGGTCAGCACACAGATGCCATCAGTCTGTTGTTTTTTTCCCTGACCAATTCACTTTAATGGATAGGTTTGTACCACGAATAGAACAAAGAAGGACATGTCTACATTATTTTATGTGGATCATCGGACATGAAAAATAAAACGGATGTATGAATGAGCCCTAAAGGACCACACACATGTAATTTCACAAAATCTAAATGTTGATTCAGTATCATTATAGAATCTGACACCTTTACTTGCCTTGCATGCTGTTCTCCTTGAAAGTCACATGCGGCCCTCAGCAACACTCCCTGGACTTGTTTTATTGGCTCCTTCTTTAACCAACCTGCTGGCAACAATAAATGCACAACACGAGCATCACAGAACATCGATTTCTAGTGAGCAGCCATCGGCTTGGGAATAACTATTTATTGGCCAAAGTGTTGCCTGTCCTCTATGTCATTTTGTATGTTTTGGAGAAAAAAATTAAACAACAACTTTTGTCTGTAAGGTTGGTTTCACATTTGCGTTTGTGTCTGCATGCGGAGGGCATGCAGATGCAAACGCAGCCCATATGGTACCTTTACACGCCGCAACAGGATGGTGGCAACAACCGGGTAGATGAGACAAATGTATCTTGCACCGCCAAATCAACCCGAGGTAGCGGCGTGTGAAGACGGTTGTTGCCACCCGCCACTTGAGGCACCTGTTTCAGAGCAGTGCCCTAAAACAGGTTGATTTCAAGGCGATGGTTGCGGCCTGTATCGGCGTGTTAATAAGGAACAGAAGGGTTGTTTCGACACCAAGCTATGTACCTAGGGCATGACACAGGCTCCGGGTTACCGCGCCCCATCAGCGATCATTGGTGGAAGCTCCTGCGTTACGATTGGTAGACGCTGCATAGGGCGGTATATTTAAGGAGCTGACCACTCACACTACACAATTGCTCGAGCGTCATGTATTAGTCAGCCTCCTGCGCTGGCTGCCCAATCATGATGTTATTGCTTTGTCCTATCAGCGTACGGAATTCTCGTAATCCACAATTGTGGCACGCCTATGTGTTGTCCCTGCTGCCTTTCTTCCGCCCATATTACCTTGTTATAGCGGCGTGTAAATGAGGTAAGGTGAGCTACAGAAGGTAACTTGTGGCACCCGGCGGTGTATCCAGAGATAGCTGTAACCTACCGTAGCGCACCTTGTTGTGGCGTGTAAAGGTGGTGCGATTACCGTTTGCAATCGTTTGTGCGTGCTCGTGCACGTGAAGCACCCGGTTGTTTCTACCATCCTGTTGCGGCGTGTAAAGGTACCAATACTGATGTGAATGCAGCGGGGAATCTCCGCATGCGTTCACATCAGTATGCAGCTCGGCCAGCCAATCAGCTGTCTCGGTGGCAGCTGGAGGCAGAGATCAGGGGTGGAGATCTCCTCCCAGCCGCCGCTGATCTCCTGACAGTGTCAGCGGGGAGAAACATCTGATCTGACAGCTTTTTAAATCTCCCACGCCGACACCAAAGAGGTGATGTCAGTGCAGGAGATAAGAAACAGATGTCAGATCAGCTGTTTCTCCCCACCGACACCGCCGGGAGATTAGCTGCGGCCAGGAGTGGAGATCAGCGGCTGATCCAGATGATCTCCTGGTGGCCACCGCTGATGTCCTGCGACATCAGCGGCAGCTACCAGGAGAGATTTCAATGAGATCCGCAGCGTTCTCCTGCGCTGTCATGCAGAGGACATTGCGGATCCATTGACTCCCATGCATTGTTTGTGCGCTTACGGGAGCTTGCAGATAAAACCATCTCCCGCGAACGCACAAAAAATGCCATGTGTTTGCATTCGGACGGCATATAAATTATGCGCATCCGAACGCAACCGAACGCAGTCAAATGCAGGTACTATGTGTTCCCATGTTAAACATAGGACTGCAATGTACATGCGTTTGGCTGCGTCCGGTACGCTGCAGTTTCATACGCAAGTGTGAAACCACGCTTATTGATTTGGAGTCTGATGATTATTGTGATGTTCCTGTTGTCCGTAAGATCCATGTCTATGCACTAAAGTTTTGGTTGAAATTTTGTCAAATATACTCACTGCTGATGGCACTAAAGGGAATCTGTCAGCAGGATTTTGCTATGTAAGCTGCGGAGAGTGTAATGTAAGAGTGAGGCTAAGTGCCCACTGTGCTTTTTTGCTGTGATTTTTTCTGCGTTTCTGCAACAAAACCGCAGCAACCACAGCTTTGAAATGAAAGTCTATTTGATTTTACAAAAGCTGTGACCACATGTGCGTTTGTGGGTGCTGTGTTTCTGGTGTAGAAATCGCCTGCGTTTTTTTTATGTCCCTGCAAGTAACATGCTTGTTTTTGGGCGTTTTCCCCATAGACTCCATTCTAACCCCCCAAAAAAGCATCACAAAAACATGGGTATTCCCACAGTCCGTTTGTGATGCTTTTATCATGCGATTTCCCAAACAAAAATGCACCAATACTCACCCTCCCCAGCGATCCCACAGCAATCACCGGTCATTCTTCCTCTGTGCACCGGTAGGACCTATAGGTATCGTTCTATCAGAGCCAGAGCATGCGCACCATGTGACAGGCTGAGTCACATGGTGCAAGGTCCTGGCAGGTAGATGAAGACATCTCCTGCCGCTGCACAAATCCAGCACAAACGCAATAGGTTTGTGTGGCTTTTGCTGCGCTTGTGCACACACAAACGCAGCTTAAAAATATTGCCAGAACAGCACTTAGGCTATGTGCTCGCGATCCAGAGGAGCTGAGTGTTGGACACAGCTTCTCCGGACTTGAGTGAACCGCGGGGTGACCGCTGGGATACCGCAGCTACCCTATACTCACCATGTGCGGCGGGTGCAGGGCAGCTTCTCTCTGAAGTTACCCGAAGGGAGCCACTTCCGACTCCGCAGCATAATATGAACATGCGGAGGAGGAGCGGAATACTGGCAACCTGCACTGCAGCTGGGTTATGCATAATGGGCATGGGATTTATACAAAACTCATCCACCTATTCGGTGTCGGCGCGGGAAATTTAAGCAGCTGTCAGATTAGCTGTTTCTTTTAATTTCCTGCGCCGACATCGTCGGGAGATCAGCAGCGGCCGCCGCGAGGAGGAGATCTCCGCCGCTGATCCCCTCCTCCCGGCTGCCGCCGAGACCGCTGATTGGCTGGCCAGGCACCAGACTACGTGAACGCATGCGGACAATCTCCGCTGCGTTCACATCAGTATGGCAGCCGGACTCATGCAGACACAAATGCTACTGTGAAAGTACCTTTAGTAATCTATTTGATACACTGTTGGATTCAGAATTTCCTTGCATGGTTGCTTCAGATGAGGTAGCAAAAATCTGCTGGCAGATTGCCTTTAGGGCCGCTTTACACACACCAACTTCTGTGACCAACTTCTGAACAGATCTCTGGTTGCAGTGAAATCATGGACACATTGTTCTATCTTGTGGCTGTGTACAAAATGGAGCAATGTGTCCATGATTTCACTGCAACCAGAGATCTGTTCAGAAGTTGGACACAGAAGTTGGTGTGTGTAAAGCGGCCCTTACACTGTGTTCCAATTTATTATGCAAATGTTCTTTTTCTCTGATTTTTCTAAATGGTTGGTGCAAATGACAGTCAGTGTAATAAAAGTCATCACCCGTTAGAGTATACATTAAATTTTATTGAAGAAACCTGCCAATGATAACAGTATAATTTTCAAAATTAAAAAAACTCTAAAGGCACTGTTCCAAATTATTACGCACAGTAGAGTTTGTAAACATTTGATATGTTTGAAAGAACTGAAAATGCTCATTTGTTGAATTTGCAGCATTAACAGGTCACATTCACTGAAATAAAAAGCTATTTAACTCCAAAACATCCTGACAGACCAAGTTACATGTTAACATAGGAACCCTACTTTGATATCACCTTCACTATTCTAGCATCCATTGATATTGTGAGTTTCTGGAGAGTTTCTGCTTGTATTTCTTTGGATGATGTCAGAATAGCCTCCCAGAGCTGCTGTTTTGATGTGAACTGCCTCCCACCCTCATAGATCTTTTGCTTGATTATACTCCTAAGGTTCTCCATAGGGTTGAGGTCAGGGGAAGATGGTGGCCACTATGAGTTTATCTCCCTTTATGCCCATAGCAGCCAATGGCACAGAGGTATTCTTTGTAGCAGAGGATGATTTTGCTCCTAAAGGCACGCTTTTGCTTTTTGTACCATGGAAGAAAGTTCTCAGATGGAAACTCTATATACGTTGCAGAGGTCATTTTCACACCTTCAGGAACCTTAAAGGGGCCTACCAGCTGTTTCCCAATGATTCCAGCGCAAAACATGACTCATCCACCTCCTTGCTGACGTCGCAGCCTTGTTGGGACACTGTGGTCATCCACCAACCATCCACTACTCTATTCATCTGGACCATCCAGAGTTGCTCGGCACTTATCAGTAAACAAGACTGTTTGAACATTAGTCTTCATGTATATCTGGACCCACTGCAACTGTTTCTGCTTGTGAGCACTGTTTAGGGGTGGCCGAATAGTAGGTTTATGCACCACAGCAAGCCTTTGAAGGATCCTACACCTTGAGGTTCGAGGGACTCCAGAGGCACCAGCAGCTTCAAATATCTGTTTGTTGGTTTGTAAGGCCTTTTTTATAGCAGCTGCTCTCTTAATCTGATGAACTTGCCTGGCAGAAACCTTCCTCATTCTGCCTTTATCTACACGAACACATCTGTGCTCAGTATCAGCCACAAATCTCTTCACAATACTATGATCACGCTTATGTTTTCGTGCATTATCAAATGTTTTCATCCCTTGTCCAAGGCATTGCACTATTTGTTGCTTTTCAGCAGCAGAGACATCCTTTTTCTTTCCTATGTTACTTGAAAACTGTGGCCTGCGTGATATTGTGGAACACCCAGTTTTTCCTTTTATTGGGCTCACCTGCCAAACTAATTATGGCGGCCGTCACACGCTTCAATATCGTGAGCGATATTGTTAGCGATCACGTGCACACGCGATCGCTAACAATATCGTTCACATCGCTGGTGAGCTGTCACACAGGCAGACTCACCAGCGATGTGGACCAGCGAGATCGCTGGTAACTATGGTACACATCGGGTTACTAGGCGCCGCGCGGCGCTTAGTAACCCGACGTTTACCATAGATACCATCTCCAGCATAGGCTCTGCCGCTGGGAGATCGTTCATCGTGGTGTCACACACCACGATGAGGCAGATTGAACAAGCGTTTATCGCTTGATATGAGCTCCGGCTCTCATATCTGCGATGTCACGATCAAGCGATTTTACATTGTAAAATCGCTTGATCGCACGCAGCGATGCACAAACGATATCGCTTAAGCGATCAAAAAGCAGATCGCTTAAACGATATCGTTCGCAATATTGAACCGTGTGACGGCCGCCTATCAACAGATATCTGAGATTGATTTCAATGATCCAAAGAACCCTGAGACACAATACCATCAATGGGTTTCATTGAAAAAAAAAATAAAACCCTATGACACTTAAAACCAATTTGCATAATAATTTGGAACACAGTGTAAAGAGGTATTGTCACTTCCAACCATGTTGCCACACACATTCAGCAAAAAAGCCTCAGTATGCAGCACACAGCCTTTATGTAGGCACAAAGCAGGGGAAGGCAAATGAGTGCAAATATAAAAATAACTGATATGGGGTTAGCGTCTTTTAAAGGGGTTGTCCACTTTCATGAAAATGAACCCCAAACACTGTAAAATTCCCAAAATAACAAACACATTAAGTAATCACCCTCTCTTTGTCTAGTGCCAGCTTTTTTTCTATTGCTGCTTAGGTCTCAGTGTTTTGGCTGCAGCGTTAAACATCATGCTGGCAGCGTCCATCACCACTGCAACCAATCACTAAGTTCAGCGGCTCGTGCCATCTACATCAACTGGTAAACAGAGACCAGAATGCCAGCGGTGAGGGTAAGTACCTGCTATCTTACTTATTTTAGTTGTCCACATTCCTGAAAGTGGATAACCCCTTTAAGGCTGGCTTCACAACACGGCACCATCAGGTCCGGGCTGTCTGGGGTGAACCTGACAGCCCCGAACCCAATTTTGCGTTAATGTTGCCCTATGGGGCCGGATGGCAGATATCTGCCAGCTGATATCCATCTGTCCGGGAGGATCCGGGACAATTCAGATTTTTCTCCCGGACACAAGCAACGTTTTTGTGTCTGGGGCGAAAAATCTGCCCAAATTGGACCCTGCCGGATCCGGGGCAATCCGGCGCTCCCTAACATGGGAGTCTATGGCGCTGGATTGCCCAGATCCAGGAGGATCCAGGAAACGGACACAGGCGTGAGCTACGCTGAACTTCAGCACCAGGGAGCTGTTCCCTGTGAAGTGGTTAAGCACCATTTCAGCAGGCGACAGCTACCTCAGCTGCGCTCTGCAGCATCCGGCTACAAACAGGACCGGAGGGCATATTAACCCCCTGGTTCTAGCTGTCAGGCTGTTTCCTGTGCCTCCTGCAAAGCAGCGGACACAGCCTTACAGGACAAAAATCGTGGTGTGAAGCCACCCCAGTAGTTGTAGTTGGGAGGTTCTTCGAGGTGTCCTTTTAAACATAGGGTCAAGGCCAGGATTGCACTGGGATTGTGTGTTTGTGTATTACTAGGGGAATAGCTACATGTAGTTAATATGTTTTCCTTTTGTTTACATAGGTTTTTGTCACACCACAAATATTGGACTGTAATCCCCACTGAGCACATGGACTGATGTTAGTGAACACATCCTTTGAGGAGGGAATGTGTTAGGCTGGTTTCACATCACATTTTGATCCGATCTTGAGCTGTCTGTTGTGGACCGGACAGCCCCGGATCGGATCAGCACACAGAGCCGGAGGGCTAATATGCCCTCCGGTCCGGTGTGCAGCTGCACGCAGCTGAAGCTGCTGATGATTCAGGACCGCGGCTCGCAGGGAGCTAGCCGTGGTCCTGAAATAACAGCGGCGTGTGGCCGCAGGTGTCCGGTTCCCGGATCCTCCCGGTTCGGGGCAATCTGGCCCCATAGGCTCCCATATTAGGGAGCGCCGGATTGCCCCGGATCCGGGAGGATCCGGTTTGGGGAGATTTTTCTCCCCGGGCACAAAAATCGTGCATGGTGTCCGGGTGAAAAATCCGAGTCCTCCAGGATTCACCTGGACACATGGAAACCGGCTACATCCGGTCCCATAGGCACACTATTGGGCAGAAATGTGATCCGGGCCTATCCGGTTCTCATTGGATCGGCCCGGGTCACGAAAAACGTGATGTGAAACCAGCCTTAGGCTATTAAAGTGGTGGAACTGTGACCACCTTTAATTCATTATTATGAAAAATTATCATTTCCACCATTGATTGATGAATTCAGCACAGGCCTAGAATCAATCTTATAAATAGCTGATTGAATTGTGAAATGCCTAACAAGGAAACCAAGGTTCAATTATTTAAATATCACTTCTAGTGGTGTTATATGATTACAGGATTATGTATGTAAATTGTGAACGCTCCTCTATTGCAGGATTCTTAAGATGCTTTCTGTCCCTGAGTGTATTTTTTCCATGGTTCCTCTCTTCCCCCTTCCTCTGTTTCCTTGTCTCCCCCTCCTCTTTCTTCCCTCTTGCTTCTCCCTCCTCTCCCTCCCTTCATTCTTCGCACAACTCCTTTCACATTATCGATTGATTGTTTTATCGGGTCTCCCTGACTTTGTCCTCAGGGTGCAAAAGAGAGAAGGGATTTTGCTTATGATAGAGATCTGCAGACTTTTCTCACAGTGTTGCCACACATATCACATATACGTGCTGTTCGTGTCACCTAGGGCTATGGGTTTTTTTTTAATGGAATAGTAGGATGCTCTTTTTGTCATAAAGTTTTATTTTTATTCTAAGAATGCCAGGCCATAAGTCTTTTTTATGTGGAATAAATGTGCTATGTGAATCTTTTCCTAGCAAATGTGTAAATCTTGTGCTTTTTCTAGATTGGATTTCTGAGAAAACAGATATTTAATTGAAAGAAAGATGTTACAACCTATCAATGAGAAACACTGGACTTTTATAGATCATTTTACAGATTTATAATCTACGTTTCTGAAAGTCGTCCACATAGCATTTGTGACACCATTTCACAGTGCTTGGTTTTTACCCAACATAGGCTGTGTGCTCATAATCAGGAATCGCAGCGTTTTGGAGGCAGCGGCAAGACACGAAGCGTTGTACAGTTGCAGAATAGTGAATGGGATTTGTAGAAATCCAATGCCCACTGTGCTTCTCCCTGCCACAGCTTGTTTTCAGCTGCGTTGCAGGTTGCCATACTTCTGCATCTCCGCAGCATTTACATTTCCAGCGGGTGAATGCACGGAGAAGCCGCCCTGCACCCAACGCAGATCATTAGTACAGGGCGGCTGCAGTGTCCCTGCATGCGCCTGCGGGTTCTTGCAGGTCCGTGTTGGACGCAGTGCCTCCAAATCGTGAGCACAAAGCTTAAGGCCGGCTTCACACCACGGCAAGATCAGGTCCAGGGCTGTCCGGTGTGAACAGGACAGCCCCGGACCCGATCTAGTAACAGAACAGGAGGGCAAATATGCTCTCCGGTCCGGTTTGCAGCCGGATTCCTCAGATCGCATCCACAGCTGCTGAAATTTCAAGATCACGGCTAGCAGGGAGCTAGCCGCGGTCCTGAAATCTCTGCAGGGGACAGCTCCAGGTGCTGAAGTTTAGCAGTGCTCGCTGCTAAACTCCAGCACCCGGCTCCCAGATCCGATTTTATGTCCAATCCAGCACCATTGACGCCCATGTTAGGGGGTGCCGGATCCGGGAGGATCCAATTTTTCCCCCGGACACAAAAACGCGGCAAGCAACGTTTTTGCATCCGGGAGAAAAATCTGTATTCTCCCGGATTCTCCCAGACAGATGGAAACCGAATGGCAAATAGCTGCCATCAGGCCCCATAGGGCTGCATTACTGCAAAATTGGGACCTGATCTTGCCGTGGTGTGAAACCGGCCTAAGCGATTGCTCCATGTATGAATTGTTGCCTTTACATGCACTTTAGGTGAAAATGTGCAAAGCCACAAGAAAAGTCAAAACATGTATTCCTATAGCCAAGCACCCTATGACAAATTACTGTCATTTGACTGCTCATTTGACTCCCAAATTGTGACAAACCAGCTCATGGGAGTAGAACATAGGAGTTATTTGTTATTCATGCAGCTCATCTAACAGTTTCAAGCATTTAATTACGTTTTTTGTGTTTTGCTTGTGGCATTTAATTATGATTCTTCTTTCTTATTTTAAGCCTCCAAGTGGGTTTTTCTCCCAATAAAAATGTATCTTAAGGCGGTATTAGACAGTAGGATTTTTGAGCGATTGACGAGCGAGTCCTTTATCGCGTCGTTGTCGTGCATACAAGTTAATTGGTACAAAGGCAAATGTTCACTCAAAAGATAGCTGGAAAGTCACTCACAAAAGCATGTATTACACCTTAAGATCAGACCAAGATTTTAGCATTTGGGGGTGACTTGTGGGCATGTACGTTGTAATTATTGGTGTGTGTAGTGGGGAAAAAGGAGGAATCTTTACACCCACAGTGTATAGTAAAGGACGGGTGTTCATTATTTAAACAATCACATTCTTTTGAAATCAGCTAATGGTGTGAGACATTGTAATTTAGTAGCCACGCCTTTTATGCACGCCCATACAGACAAATACAGGGGTGGACATACCATTGGTGCAACCTGTGTGGTCGCACAAGGGCTCAGGAGGAAAAGGGGGCCCACTTCTTCTTCCAATGCCTGTGCAATTTTGCATTTTTAAGAGCTCTTGGGCTGCAAAGGGTCCATATATTTTTCTTGCACAGGGCCCCTTTTCTTGCTGAGTCCGCCAGTGATCAAATCCACTCCTCCAATGCAATGTGTTGGTGACGAGTTAGCAACTTATTACATTGTGACATTTTATTCCGACAAGCAATAATTTTTAAGCAAATCGAAAGTTCTGGTTGCACGAGGATCGAACGATGTTACGATCGCTACCCACTATTACACATTGCAAATATCGCAACGATTTTTCAATTTTACGCAAAATGTTTCTCACCTTCTAATAAGGGCTTTATATTCAGCAGACTTAGGCCTGTTTCACCAAGGGTGGAAATCCCTTTAACCTATAGCCTGCCGGGCCCTGGTGCAGCAGTTGAGGAGTGGAGGGGGGGGGGGGTTGCTGGGGGAGGTGCTGGCAGTCGAGAGTTGAGGTGCAGGGGGGAGGAGGGGCGGCTGGCAGTTATAGGTGAAGCGGCTCCTACCTGCACCGAGCCGCGCATTCCAGGTCTGGGAGCCGGGGTGGCAGAGGAGGGGCGGGATCAGCCAAGGGAAGCAGGAAGCTTCCCTCAGTTAACCTCCTCTCCTCTGACACAAGGTCACGGGGGCCGGTTGCAGGGCCCCCTACAGGAGCTTGAGCGGCCCCCTAGCCGGTCGGGGCCCTGGTGCAGCTGAACTAGCTGCACTATGGTAGGTCCGCCCTGCTTTAACCCCTTTACCCCCAGCCTGTTTTCATTCTCATGACCGAGTCAATTTTTTCAATTTTGACCAGTGTCACTTTATGTTATAACTCCGGAATGTTTCAACTGATCCCAATGATTCCAATATGTGTTTTTTTACAACATATTGGTCTTCATGTTAGTGATAATGGGACCAGTATCATTTACTGATACTTGTCCGAGTGCAATTTGCGTGACTCTCACGCGCGTGTGCCTTCAGCCTGAAGCATAGGGCAACTTCACATCTTTCTAGATAATATCAAGTCACAAAAGTGAAAAATATAAATGAAATAGATCATTAAAATATAACTTATAATTAACTTATTTACTAGTTTAAAATTAGATCTAAACCTCATTAACCTCTTCACCCCCATGCAATTTTCCATTTTTCCCTCCCCTTCCTCCAGGAGCCATAACTTTTTTATTTTTACAGCAACATAGACACATAACGGCTTGATTTTTGCAGGACAAGTGATACTTTAAGATGAAATCATATATTTTACCTTATAGTATACAGGAACACGGGAAAAAAATACAAATGCTGTGAAAATGCAACAAAAAGTGCAAAACCATGTTTTGTTTTGTTTTTTTTCACCATGTTCATTATATGGTAAAACTGACATGACGGTGTGATGCCTCGGGTCGGTACGAGTTTGCAGATACCAAACATGTATACTTTTACGGGTATCTAAATGGTGAAAATAAATTCATAAACTTTTAAAGAAAAAGAATTGCGCTTTGGGTGCCATTTTCCATGACCTGCAGCGTTCTCATTTTTCGGGATCTGGGGCTGTGTAATGGCTTGTTTTTAGCGTTGGAAGCTGATATTTCTAATTATACCATTTTTGAGTAGATGTGATGTTTTGCTCGCCCGTTATTGAATTTTATTGCAATGATGCGACAACCAAAAAAAATGTAATTTTGGTGTTTGGACCTTTTTTTCCGTTATGTATTTTACCGATCTGAATAATTGATTTTTATTTTTTGATAGATCGGGCATTTCTGAATGCAGCGATACCATATGTGTGAATTTTTTTTCAATAGTTTTATTTTCAATGGCCCAAAAGGGGGGTGATTTTGACTTTTATGGGGGGGGGGGTTTCATATTTTTAAAAACCACATTTTTAAAAAATATTTTACACTGGCCACTAGAGGGCCTCATTGCCCCACAGTCTGATTGCTTCCTTTGTCTTTAGATGAGCCGCTGCTCGTCTGAAGACAGGGGAAATGATCACTCACTGCTGGTGATGTCACTGGGTCATCACCAGCAGCAAGTGAATCAGGACAGCTTCCAGGGTCATTACAAGACCCAGAACTCTCCAGATAACAGTGCAGGTCCCAAGATTAACTTCACGATTTTCTCACATTACACTCCCATTGCGAGAGAAATGTGAGTTCAATTGCAGCATGATGTGATTGAACGCGCTTTCCTCGGGTGAGTAACCTTTAAAAGTATATGTTAAAGCTGGGTGCTGAAAGCTGTTCAGATTGTGATCAGCACCCAGCTTTTACAATAAGGCCATGGACATCTCCTCCTGACTCCGGCTCCCCGCTGGAGATTATAGCAATGTACTTAATAGCAGTAATTGCCGGTTTTGATTAAAACACTTCATTAACCCCTGATGACACATTCTGTCATGTCAGGTGGTGTCCAGGGAGAGTGGACATTACCTGGAAGGACAGAAACGTGGGGTTTAAACTACAAAACCGGCTTATTACCTCCATCTGCAGCCTCCCGCCTGACATTCACCACAGAGGCTGCAGATGGGGTTAAAATGCCAGCTCTCTCCAGCACAGTAACCAATCAGCTGACAGCGCTGTGAAAGCAGCGGTGACAGCTGAAGGGTTAATGCACTGCTGCTGCCCTGAAAATGTCATTGCGTTCACAGCGCTAACAGCTGAATGCTTAATGTACCGGCAGCCTGTCAATTACATTTTCAGGGCAGTGGCAGTGCATTAACCCTTCAGTTGTCACTGCTGCTTTCACAGCGCTGACAGCTGATTGGTTACTTTGCCGCCAAACCGGCAAATTCAAACAACGCTGCTTGACAGCAGTGGTATTTGAATACGCTGGTAAATGCTGTCTGCGGTCCTGACGTATGCTTCAGGACCGCGGACAGCATTACACTCACAGCACCACACACGCACTCATGCAGCACATTCACATGCATACAGCCATGCACACTCACCCACATACACCACACTCGCACCACACTCACACAAAACATGCACAACACTCCCCCTGCCACTAGCTTCTCCTTCCTTCCATCGTCATAGAATCCCCTCAGTAACATCTTCTATCTCAGTAATGGGAAAGTCTTCACAGAATACAGATTTTACCTCAGAATTGAGAATTTTGATAATGACTGATCAATTCTGACAGAGAAAGAAAGAAATTGGTGTGATCAGATATATTGCAAAACTGCTTATTTTCATGTGTACTATTGATTTATTCAATAAAAATTTACTGTATATACTCGTGTATAAGCTGACCCGTGTATTAGCCGACCCCCCTACTTTTGCCCCCAAAACCTGGGAAAACCTATTGACTCGTGTATAAGCCGAGGGTGGACCCCAGCACAGGTATACAGCCCCCAGCAGTGTGGTATACAGCAGCCTCCCCAGTGGTAGTATACAGCAGCAGCCCCAGTGGTATATACAGCAGCAGCCCCAGTGGTAGTATACAGCAGCCCCAGAGGTATATACAGCAGCCCCAGTGGTAGTATACACCAGCAGCCCCAGTGGTATATACAGCAGCAGCCCCAGTGGTAGTATACAGCAGCCCCAGAGGTATATACAGCAGTCCCAGTGGTAGTATACAGCAGCAGCCCCAGTGGTATATACAGCAGCAGCCCCAGTGGTAGTATACAGCAGCCCCAGAGGTAGTATACAGCAGCCCCAGAGGTATATACAGCAGCCCCAGTGGTAGTATACAGCAGCCCCAGAGGTAGTATACAGCAGCCCCCCCCCCCATATCAGTATACAGGCCCTCCTCTTGTGCAGCAGTCCTGAAAAGGAAAACATTATCATACTTATCCCTGCCGCTGTCCCGCTGCCGCCGCCGCCGTCATCGCGCTCCTCCGGCTTCATCCAGCATCTTCCGGCTTCCTCCTCTGGCGCGCAGACAGTGACGTCATTGCCTGCGCCGACCAGAGGAAGCCGGAAGAAGACAGATGAAGCCGGAGGAGCGTGATGACGGCAGCGGGACAGCGGCAGGGATAAGTATGATAATGTTTTCCTTTTCAGGATTGCTGCACAATGGGGGCCTGTATACTGATATGAGGGGGGGGGCTGCTGTATACTGTAAACACTGTATACAGTGTATACAGTATACAGTGACTCGCGTATAAGCCGAGGGGGGGACTTTTCAGCCCAATTTTTGGGCTGAAAAACTCGGCTTATACGCGAGTATATACGGTAAATGATGGTTACTCTTTAAGCTATATTTTCACGTTTCACACTAATAGTAGTTTGATTAAATAATAAACTAACTTGTGTCATTTAGGTGTGTAGTACCCCCACAGTGCTTTTAGTAGAATAATAGAGTATCAACTTGTATTAAATAGGCCTGTGGTACCACTGTGGTATCAGTGGCGTAACTAGAGTCCGATGCAATATTTGGACCTGGATGTTCATCAGATGAATAGGTCCTTGTAGCATTCCAAATCCTATGAAGACATCAGTGTTCAAGTTGCCATTTTAGTTTGTGGATGTAATGTTCTCCCCCGATTGTATTAATGTCTCGCATCCTGCAATAATGTCCCCAATCTTGGCCCCTTCCTGAAACAATGTCCCTCATACTAGGCCCCTTCCTGAAATAATATCCCCCATACTGGCCCAGTCCCGTAAGAATATGCCCATCCAGTTCCAGTACTAATTTCCCCCAATGCTGGGTCCCTTCCTGAAGTAATGTCCCACAGCTTGAGCTTCTTCCTGGTATAATGTTTCACCTGCCGTCCCCTTTCAGGTAAAATATCCCGCATTGTGTCGCCTTCATGGTATAATGTCCAACATGCCAGGCCCTTTCCTGGAATAATTTTCCCCATCCTTTATCCTTTGCATGTATAATGTCCTCTAGATCAGCCTTTTCTTGGTATAATGTCCTCTTCTCCAGGGCCCCTACCAGTAATAATGTCCCCTAACCTGGGCCTCTTCAAGTAATTAAGTCCCCCATCCTGGTATAATGTCCTCTATCCTGGAGCCCTTCCTGATATAATGTCCCTTATCATGGTATAATGTCCTCAATCTTGGTATATTGTCTCTCTTTCCTGGTATAATTTCTCCATCTAGGTATAATGTCCCCTTCCTGGTATAATGTCTCCGTCACCAGGTATAATTTCCCCCATCTAGGTATAATGTCCTTCATCCTTGGCCACTTACAGTGTTAAATTGATCATGAACCCACAAACTGCCCCCCCCCCCCGCATCTTTATACCTGTCCCTGCACCCCTCTTATCATTTCTAGCCATCCCTTTTGCAGAAAAATATCGATTATATTTACCTCATCCGGTATGACACGATTTAGCCCCGCCCCCTTTCATGACGCGTCCAGGCTCTTAGCAAGCAGAGAGGGGCGTGCATAATTATAAGGGAGCAGCAGACTGTCCCGCCTATTGCGGCTTCCTCAGAAACAGAGAACTCACACAGGAGGAGGTAAATATAATCTTTTCTCTACTTTAAAAAATCGATTTTTTTTCTGCAAAAGGGATGGCTAGAAATGATAAGAGGGGGTGCAGGGACAGGTTTAAAGATGCGGGGGGGGGGCAGTTTGTGGGTTCAGGATCACTTTAATATTACTGTTCTGCGGCTCTTCTCCAACAAATGTAAAAAAAATGTAATAAGTAAACAAAAAAAAATGATTCTTCTTTTGTTCCGACGATTTGTGGTATGCTCTTCAGTAGCTGGCACAGAAGCCAGCAAATGACTTTAGTGTGCCAGCGATGGGCATTGCATAATGTCACTGCTATGCGCCACCTGTCACTAGCTTGCTGGCATCAGTTGGTGGCCTCTGATTGGTCAGCATCATGTTTTGCAGTGCAAGAAACCAGCAGGTCTCTGCATTGCAATACATTTCACCTACCTATGGATGCACATCCATTTAAATTAGCCACTGGTGTTTGTGGGCTCCTCTCCAGCATAGGCCCAGTCATGGTCACACCCTCTGTGATCGTGATCGTTATGCACAGAACAATTTTTTTTTTCCCTTACCATCCATATACGGTAACTGAGGTTGGTTTGCCCCGGCAGTAAATTGATATAATGGTGCAAATTAATTAAAACAGCCTTAAAACTGTCTTTGTTGTCAATTCCAACCAATCAAATCACTGCCTTCATTTTACCATAGCAGTTTATGAAAGCTGAGTTCTTATTGGTTGCTGTGGGCACCAAATTTTGTTTTACTATTTGACAATTTTCTTACTATGTATCAATATACTAGCATATCTCAATGAATTAGAATAGCATTAAAAATCAATGTCATATTGTCATGTTTCAGGGTGTTTTAGGGAGCCCTGAAACACATTGACTAATAAATCAATATTACATTCACCCTTTGATGTCTCATTGAATACAGCAGTGCTGTTTTTAACCCTTCATCCTCCCTATTTTAATTTTCTGAAATACTGACCTTTAGGTTTTCATTGGCTGTAAGCCATAATCATCAACATTAACATAAGTAAACACTAGAAATACATAACTCTGTTTGTAATAACTATATAATTTATACGTTTCACTTTATGTATTGAATTACTGAAATAAGTTTACTTTTTGATGATATTCTAATTCATTAAGATGCACTAGCATATAGTCCCTGACATAAGTTATGTCGCTTATCCATGCTATGTAAATAAAAGCTTATAACCTGATGTTAAATTCATCCATTTATTAATGAAGTCATCAGGAATAGCAAAGAATGCAGTCTTAGGCTAGGGTCACATTTGGAAGGCTCATTGTAATTACAGCATCCAGATCCGGATGCGGTTATCGCATGAGTCTTCAGACACATTTTGTGTTCAAAATGTGTCTTAAAACCCAGATTCGGTAACTGGATTGCTCATAATGTGCAATCCGGTTGCCGGATTCTTTGTTCATCCCTGCTGCCGCAGGGATGACCAAAGGGTTAATGTTAATAATAGATGTGGGCACCATGCCTCCAGGGACATGGTGACCATATGGGGCAGCATATGAAGGGTTAATGTTAATGTGGGCACCATGTCTCCAAGGCGTGCCCACCCTCCCTTCAGACATGGTGACTATATGGGGCAGCATATGAAGGGTTAATTAGGTGTAGTACTGTATTGCCGGCTATTGTCGACATTTACTATTTTATTAATTAAAGCCGGCGGCTCCTCGCTGTGGAGGGATACAGTACATAATGTGCGTACTCTATCTGCCGCTATCCATGGTTCTGAAAGCTTTAACATTAGTTCTATAGGCAGCACAGCGCCATAGAACTAATGTTTAAGCTTTCAGGACTCTGGATAGCGGCAGATAGAGTACGCACATTACGTACTGTATCCCTCCACAGCGAGGAGCCGCCGGCTTTAATTAATAAAATAGTAAATGCCGACAATAGCCGGCAATACAGTACTACACCTAATTAACCCTTCATATGCTGCCCCATATAGTCACCATGTCTGAAGGGAGGGTGGGCACGCCTTGGAGACATGGTGCCCACATTAACATTAACCCTTTGTTCACCCCTGCGGCAGCAGGGATGAACAAAGAATCCAGCTACCACAGGCATTCACATGTGCCTTGCAGTAACCGGATGGGCTCCCATAGGAGCCTATTATAGCAAGCCTGCTGTAGTTTGCAAACTGCTCCGAAAACTGCAGCCTGCATTATTTTTACAGCAGGGTGCAAATCCGGAAGCGGTAACCAGATTGCATGTAGTGCAATCCGATTTTATAATGGGCGTCTATGGGCTTCGGATCCTGATACGGTTTTGAGCATTTTTACTGCTTAAAACCGGATCAAGATCTGCATTTGCTACTGCAAATGTGACCCTAGCCTTACATGCCTCCCAGAGTTCATCTAGATTCTTTGGTTTTGTCTTCCAAGCTTCCTCTTTCATCCTACCTCAAACATGCTCAATGATGTTTATGTCTGGTGACTGGGCTGGCCAGTCCTTGAGCACCTTGATCTTTTTTGCCTGGAGGAACTTTGTTGTAGAGATGGATGTATGAGATGGAGCACCATCCTGCTGCAGAATTTGACCCCTTTTATGATTTGGAATGTAAGAGGTAGCTAATACTTCTTGATATTTTAGGCTATTGATGTTGCCTTCCACGTTGCAAATGTTTTGCACCCCCCTTCATACTGAATGTAACCCCAGAACATGATCTTTCCACCGCCAAATTTAACTGTTTTCTGGGTGTATTTTGGATCCATACGGGTTCCAGTAGGTCTCCTGCAGTATTTGCAGCGGCTGTGGTGTAATTCTACTGAAGATTCATCAGAGAAATCCACCTTCTGCCACTTTTCCAGCTTTTAGCAAGCTGTGGGACTTTGCAAATGCCACACGATTTTTTATTTGCCTTTTGTTTAGTGCTGACTTCTGGGCCCTGATTCAACCATGGAGGCCATTTCGAGACAGAATCCTACAAACTGTTCTAGTTGATAGAGGGACTTGAAGTGACCAGGCCTGTTGGAGCTCTGCTGCAGTGGAAGAGGGGCTTGCTTTGGATTTTCTAACCAACAAACGTTCCTCCTGAGCAGTTGTCTTGCGGGGTATGCCGGACCCGGGCTTGTCAAACACATCTCCAGTCTCTTCAAATCTTTTTTTAATTCTTGTACTTGATGCTGAGACACATTAAAGGTGCCAGCCACCTCTGGAGTGGATCTGGTCTTCAGCCTCTTGATAATCAAGGCTTTGGTCGCAGGGTGGATTTTTGGCATGTTGTCAGAGCTCAAGTTGCAGTTCAAGTGAAGGTCTGGGGTGCTGGGTTTCTTTTTATACACACCCACTAATTAACTGATCATTTAATGAACACAGGTGAGGATGTAAACTAGGATTAGATACATTATATGACCAGGCGACAAAACTTTTGTCTCGCCAAATTCTGACCATTCTGTGTTCATTAAATAATCAATATTTCAGCATTGATGGCAATTTATTTTCTTAACCTAAACCAAATTTGATAGGGTTTCAGCTTGCAAAAGAGTAATTTATACAACCAATAGATGAATTTAACATCAGGTTATAAGCTTTTATTTACATAACATGGATAAGTGACACAATGTTTGTCAGGGAATGTACTACATATTTATGCCTGGCTCAGTGTCATCACTTACTTGTTTTCCTATCAGCACAGAATGACTGTTCAAACCAAGTGCAGGTAATTGCCGCGCTTTTTGCGCGAGCGTATTTCATGCGCTATATTATCCAGCGCTTTTTTGGATGTTGCGGGACCCTCAAGCCTGGACTAGATCAGAGGGAGGGATTCTATTTTTTAATAAAGATGGAGTCAATAATTGTGTTGTGTTTTATTTCTAATAAAAATCTTTTTCTCTGTGTTGTGCTTTTTTATAATCTTAACTAGAAATTCATGGTGGCCATGTCTAATATTGGTGTGACCCTATGAATTTCGGGCTTAGGGACAGCTGATAATACAAAACTGGCCCTAACCCCATTATTACCTTGCGAGGCACACAGCACCAGGGCCCCTGGACAAGTTGGATCCATCGCCAGAAGATGGCACTTCTATGAACGTGCCATTTTCTGGGGCGGCTACACACTGTAATTTGCGGCAGGGGGGCCAGAAAGCTAGGGCCACCCTGCGCTCTGGATTCCAGTCCCCAGCTGCACCTGGCTAGACACAAAAATAGGGCGAAGCCCATGTTGTTTTTTTAATTATTTCATGAAATTCATGAAATAACTAAAAAAAAGGGCTTTCATATATTTTTGGTTCCTAGCCGAGTACAACTAGGCAGCTGGGGGTTGGGGGCAGCCAGTACCTGCTTGCTGCACCTGACTGGCGTAGAAAGATATGGCAAAGCCCACATAATTTTTTTGCTAAAAAAAATGTTAAAAAAAACACTTCTATGGATTTTACATTGCCAGTGAAGGTAACACGAAGCAGCAGGGGCTAGCAGCCACTAGCTGCTTGGGTTACCCTTAGCTGGCAATAGAAAATGCTGCGGAAGCCCATGCTTTTTTTTTTACTCCTAACCCTAGGGTTACGTGTTTGGGGTTTTGTTTATAATTTTTTTTTTTCATGAATTTAAAAAAACAACAACATGGGCTATGCCATATTTTTGTATGCCAGCCAGGTACAGCAAGCAGGTACGGTCTGCCCCCAACCCCCAGCTGCCTAGTTGTACATAGCTGGGAACCAAAAATATGGGAAGGCCCTTTTTTTAATTATTTAATGAATTTCATGAAATAATAAAAAAAAAAGACGTGGGCTTCGTCCTATTTTTTTGTCTAGCCAAGTACAACTAGGCAGCTGAGGGCTGGAATCCGCAGCGCAGGGTGGTCCTAGGTTTCTGGGCCTCCCCCCCCCCCCCCGCTATGAATTGCAGTCCACAGTTCATAAAAGCGCCATCTTCTGACGTTGTATCCAACTCGTCCTGTGGCCCTGGTGCCGAGTGGCTCACTGGGTAATAATAGGGTTAGGGCCATCTTTGTATTATCAGCTGGCCCTAAGTCTGAAATTCATGCCAATATTAGACATGGCCACCATGAATTTCTAGTTATGATTAAAAAAAACACAACACAGAAAAAGATTTTTATTACAATTAAAACACAAGACAATTAGTAACTCCATCTTTATTAAAGAAAAAGATGCTTGAGGGTCCCACGACGTCCAATCCGGATTTGCCGGGCGGCAAACCGATCAGATCATCAATATCAGGTTCAGGGACCTGAATCAACTGACAGATCAGCTGTTTCAATCGCCCGCCAAAACCGAACAGCTGTTCTGTCATTTGAAACCGCCCGTCGCCAACACAATCAGCTGTTTGGTATTGGTGGGTTTGATCTGTCAGCTGTTAGTGTACCGCCCTCCGCTGACACATCAGCTGTTCGGTGTTGGCGGGCGATGTAAACTAAACAGCTGATGTGTCAACGGCAGCCGGGTTAATCCGCTCAGCTGATGCTGTCATGTGACACATCAGCTGATCGGTTTGCCGCCGGTCAGCTGATACAGGTTTAGCAGCAAATGGACGTCCCATGACAGTCTCCGGAGGGGTGAGTATCAAAGTTTTTTATTTTTTAACACATTGCTTTGTTTTATTTCGCTTTAGCAGTGTTATACCGCTAAAACGAAAGTACACAAGTACAATCACTTCCTCCAGCGCCCGCGATTATAGGTGCTGGAATAGGCATTGTCTGAACAACAATGATTATTCCAGCACTCATAATGGAGCCTATGGGAGAAAGCGCACGCACATTTGCGTAAAGAATTAACATGTTCATTCTTTTAACACGCTTGCTTTCTCCTGCAAAAGCGCGGACGAAATTAGTGCAGTGTCTTAACGGCAAAAGTGCATTTCCATTCATTTCGCCAGCAGACACAGATGCGTTTTGCAGGAAAAGTGCGAAAATGACGCTGTGTGTGAACGCAGCCTGATATCTGTTATGTCTTTTTCTCTGTCTTTCGCATATTTTCGTTTATTAATCCCTCCCATCTGCTCTCATCCTTTACTGACAGCCGTTACAACAAAGGAAATCCATTTACTCTTATAATAGTATTACAGGCCTGAGGGGGCAGAGTGACCATGTTTTGTAGTAGAGGTTCACCCAAGTGACACTAGGAATTAATGGGACGCAACACTGGAATGCGTGGATATACTGTTTTTTGTACTATTGTTGGTTCCCCTGTGTTTCAAAGTAATATAGCAACAAATATGTTGTGAGCCGTGGTATTGTATAATAATGTAGATTACTCTCTGAATTCCCTAGACATTGTTCTTCCTGAGTTCTACCATGTTGTGTTGCTCAGAAATACTAAGAATCATGAAATGCAGTTAAACTGTCTTTTATTGTCAATCATTCTTGATAGAAAAATGCTGCCAATATTTATTGAGCAGATTGCAATAATTTTTTGTCGACAGAGTCAAAAATTGTTGAAAATCAAGACATGCATTAAAATTGCACACAATCTACAGGGTTATTTATGGCTCATTGGGCACAATTTTAAAGTTGCTATAAAATAGGCATGTTTCTTAAGAAGTGGGTTTGGACTTTAAAGGGGTTGTCTGAGAAATGTGATAAAATAAAAAATAAAATAAATGAAATACTTTTATACATTAAACATTTTTCTAAATACCTTTATTTAGCAAAATGGTGTGCACTATCTACTGCACTTGGTCAGGATTTTTGATATGGCAACTTGCATATAGTGTGCAGATGGCCTAGGACAGGCTGCATGAAGAGCAAAATATACTTACTCCCTGTGCTGCACTAGAGCTGTCAGGCTGACTGAGATGGATGATCAATTAAAGGGAACTCGGTGAGATAAAAAAAAATGTTGTACTGCCCTTGCACTTCTACATGATGAAGATGAGCTGTCCACTACAACTCTAGGGTCTATAGAAAGCTTATAAATCAATAAAATCATATCTGTTCCTCAGCTCTCACCCATCCCTCAGGGGACAAAGAAATTCAGTCTTGCTGGTGGCAGAGATCAGGAGGTGTGTCAGGGGCGTGAACCCTGGGGGCTCCAGGATCATCTTACATTCCTGTCCCCCCATACTTCTGTATATAAATATATACAGCTGGACTCTGAAATGCTATTACATGCAAACATTCAACAAAGGAATTTTGGAACTGCATTAATGCCATTGGAACTATGTTATGAGAGTCCAGCAACCAGCGACAAGGCGTACATCTTAGCCTGGATAAAGGCGCTTTAGGTTACGGTCCAAGCAAACAACCTACAATTATAAGAGCAGATAGCATCAAGTTAAATTGAAGACACCCTGGCTGAAGAGAGGAGTACTCAGAAGGGAGTGTACTGCTAAAATATAAATGATTGACAATTCTCTAAACAAACAGCGGGTTTTTTCGCGGCCGCACCTGCCGCAAGTGCCGAAACCTCACTTGCCGCATCTGCCGCACCCTTACCGCAAGCCCATAGACATTGCATGGGGCTTGCCGCAAGTGTGCCGCAAGTGTCACAGTTATGCGGTAATCGCGGCAGATGCGTTTTTTCACTGCATCTGCCGCGATTTGAAAAAAACGCTAGTGTGAAAGCACCCTTAGATTGGTGTAAAAAGATGCCAGACCTAATAAATGCACATACACCTATGTCTAAACAGAGACTTCTTCAGAAACATATGGTAATACCGTGTTACGGATACCTACTACAGATGCATTGTTATAAAGCTATGGTAAAGTGTTCTGTGCAATCCAATTAAATACACAAAAACACAAATTTCCTTTTCCATCTGTTAACCAAGGATGTCTGGCAAGAGAGCCCAGTGTGTGCCACACCACCCTGCAGTGATCTGTGTCCCTCTCTGATGTTTACTTGTTGACCCATTAATTGTTAATGAGCCACTGCTGTAATTACCTGCCCCAGCAGCCACACGACTATGCTAAGCAAGTGCTGCCCTCCAGAAGCTTGAGGCAGAACAGCCATAACTCAAGACATAGGACAGCACAGTTATCTCTCCAACTGCTCCTCAGGCCACACAGTGACTCTTATTATAGTACAGGGTGCCACAGTTATCTCTACTTATATTGAACCTTGCAGCCTAGTCGTCTCCATTGTGCAGCTTATTTTCAACACAGTTATCTCTTTTCAAGAATTCCTCGATAGAATAATTACTTTTCTGTTGTATCAGTGGACACTGCAGCTACAAATGAATTGCTGGACACTATAGTTTTTCTTCTGACTTACCGGATAACATAGTTACTTTTCTTCCTTTTATATAGGACAGTATAGCAGCTTCTTCTGTGCTATTGGGCGACAGTTCCTTTTCCTCCTATACTATATGATAGTATAGCTGCTTCTTCTGTAATACATGACAACATAGTTTCTTTTCTTCCTTTTATATAGGATAGTTGGGATAGTATAGCATCTTCCTCTGTATTACAGGACAACATAGGAGGGCCATGGGCACACAGCGCTTTTTTTAAAATGTGCTTTTGATGCATTTTTTTGGTGCAGTTTTGTCACAAATCCGCGTGCATATCCTGTAGACGGGAAAGTCAGATAAAAACACAAGCAAAAAAATGCATGAAAAAGCGAAACGAAAAAGCACCATAAACGCGTCCAAAACATTGTGTTTTTGTCGCATTTTTCTGCCAGGAGATGCAAATTTGGTGTAGAAAATACTCGGCGTGTGCACATAGCCTAATTTTTCCTCCAGCACTACAGGACAATATATCAGCTTCTGCTGTACTCTAGGACAACTTATTTACTTTTTTGTGCTGCAGGAAAGCATAGTTACTTCTTCTTTTCTGCTAAGGGACACATGCCGTATTTTTCGGTCTATAAGACGCATCGGACCATAGGACGCACCCAGACTTCAGAGGAGGAAAATGGGGGAAAAAAAGTAAGCAAAAAATGTGATTATAATGCTGACTTATGGGGGGAACCTGCTGCTGACACTTATGGGGGTAATATACCCATCTTGGGTTCCTTTCAGGTTATACGTGTCCCCCATCCTGGATAGGCACGCCCTCATCATGGTATATAGCCCTCCATCCTGGATATACCCCCACATCCTGGATATGGCCCCACATCCATCTTAGATATAGCCCCCATGCTGCCGCACACACAAAAATAATAAACAATGTAACTTACCTCTCCAGAGCTCCCCTCCGTCTCACCCTGCTTGCTGCACTTCGAGTCCTGAGACCTCCTGTGTCCCTGGGTCATTCGATCATGTGACCGGCACATCACAGCGACATCATTGTCCCAAATCACATGATTGGATGACCCGGGGACACAGGTGGACTCAGGATGCGAAGTGCCACAAGCAAGGTGAGATGGAGGGGAGCCCGGAGAGGTAAGTTACATTGTTTACTACTTTTGTGTGCGGCAGCATGGGGGCCACATACAGTAATGGGGGATGTATACTTAGTCTACTTTAATATGTGCCGCTCCCCTGCCCGACTTCAGCACTGAGAGGTGATGCACAGCGGGATGCAGTGCATATTTAATGAGCATAATGAGCGGGGGCATGTGACCTCCTGCTGCCTCTGCAGCCAGCGCCAGCCTCCTCCCAGCTCGCTCCAGAGCCACTGCTCCCCCCCAGCACAGACCTACAGCCACAGTCTGTATATTCAGACTATAAGACGCACCCCCAACTTTCTTCCAAAATTTGGGGGGGGAAGAAAGTGTGTCTTAAAGTCTGAAAAATATGATAGTTACTTTTCCATTTTGAACTGCTGAATAACATAATTACTTCTTCTGTACCACTAGATAGCATAATTATATGTCCTTCTGTGCTACAGATCAGAATACCATAGTTACTTCTTCTGTTCTATGGGACAGGTTCTTCTTCTGAACCATTGGTTAGCATAGTTACTGTACTAATATCCCCTTTTATGTAGGAGAGAGTAATTACATTTTCTTCTGTATTACAGGATAGCATACTGTAAGTACTACTTCTGCACTACAGGAAAGCATACCGTAATTAGGCACCTTTTTGTACCTCGGATAGCATCCTTCTTT
The DNA here is from genome assembly GCA_033576535.1 of Allobates femoralis. NCBI lineage: Eukaryota > Metazoa > Chordata > Amphibia > Anura > Aromobatidae > Allobates > Allobates femoralis. The sequence continues at coordinate 216,563,106 of JARQOC010000004.1, forward strand.
TGTACTGCTAGATTGCATAGTTGCTTCTTTACTAATACACTATGTGCACAACTATTAGGCAATTTGTATTTTTGATAATTTTTTTAAATTAAAAATTACAGTCTTGTTTGTGAATTCAAAAGGTTATTACGCCTAAATATTTAAGAAAGTAAGAGTGAGGTTTGTGTTTTTTTGGAGAATATCTATGTGTGCATAATTATTTGGCAACTATTAGTGTTCATACCGGTAATTATTATACCATTAAATTAAAAATGTCAATTTTCCGATCTCCAATCAAGTGAGAATAATAACAAAACAATTTGAAATATGCAAACACTCCTAAACCTTCCATCTGTGAAGTTTATCAGTTCCTTAATCTATTGACTATCAACCATTTGGGCAGCACCAACCGCAGCCTCCCAGGTACTGTTCAGAGAGGTGAATGTTTTCATTTACCTTAAAGGGATCCTGTCACCTCCAAAACGCCTCCTAAGCTAGCAAAACATGTCCCTGCACCATCCTATCACTAATCTCACACTTCTTTTGTCTCCTAAAAGCATCCTGTGAAAGTGCATAAAAACGTTTTAATACTCACTCATTAGTGATTATAATTAGCAGTGACTATATTCTTTAGTCACCAAGGCGGGCTGTTTTGCAGCTCCAGGATCCACCCTGTCTCTGTGTGCTCTGCTTGTGCAGGCTTTACCCTCCCCCCTCTCTATCACTCACAGAATGCAAATCATTAGTCCTGCCTTCAGTTTCAGTTTCACAGCAGCACAGAGAGAGAGAGAGGGTGGATCATTCAGGCTGCAAAACAACACCCTCTGGTGACTAAAGAATATGGCCCCTGCTAATTATAATCACTAATGAGTGAGTATTAAAACGTTTTTATTCACTTTCACAGGATGCTTTTAGGAGACAAAAGGAGGGTGAGATTAGTGATGGGATGCTGCAGGGACATGTTTTGATAGCTTAGGAGGCGTTTTGGAGGTGACAGGATCCCTTTAAATCTCTCATTTAAGAAGGGCCCACAAGTTCTCAAAAGGGTTTATGTCATTATTTTTTCATCCTTAAAGGGAATGTCATAAGGTTTTTGCTATCTCATGTGAAAGCAGCATTATGTAGAAAGAGAGACCCCGATTACAGCAATGTATCACTTAGTTTACTTGGTGCAAGCAGCTGTGACACAGTCAGAGCTCTTGAATGTAGGATGAAGCAGAACTAAGAAAGCTCATGGCACCCACACCACAGCTTTCTGTAGACAGTGAGCTGGATAGCATGCTAACTCCTCATTATGTGCTGTAGGACAACATAATTGCTTCTTCTTCTGTACTATTGGATAGAATAGGTACTTCCCCTTCTATGTAATACAGGACAGAATAGCAACCTCTGCTTTAGTACTGCAGGTCAGTATAGTTATTTTTCTTCTGTACCTTTGGATAGCATACTTCTATATTTCAGTAAAGGATAGGTACATCTTTTTTTACCAACAGACATAATAGTTACTTTTTCTTCTATTCTAGGGGACAGGATAGTTACTTTTACCTCTAAAATATAGGATAGTATAGTTTCTTCTCCTTCTGAACGACTGAGTAGCATAGTAGATACATCTTCTGCAATGCACAGTATAATAGCATAGTTACTTCTTTTGTACTTTTGGGTAGTATAGTTGCTATTTTTGTACTACTGGATGGGATAGTTACCTCCTCTGTACTACTGGATAGTGTACCTATTTACTTCTTCTGTAGTACAGAATAGCATGGTTACAGTACTTTTACCTTCTGTACTGAAGAATAACAGTTACTTGATTAGAATGATAACTGGAGAGGGTAAAACTTATAAAGAAGTGCAGACAATGATAGGCTGTTCATCTAAAATCATCTCCAATGCTTTAAAATGGAAAGCAAAATAAAAAAGACGTGGAAGAAACCGGAAGACTACCATTCGAATGGATCAAAGAATAGCGAGAATGGCAAAGACTCAGCCAATGATCAGCTCCAGGATGATCAAAGACAGTCTCAAGTTACCTGTGAGGACTGTGATAGTTAGAAGACCCCTGTGTGAAGCTAATCTATTAGCAAGAAGTCCCCACAAAGTCCCACTGCAAAAAAAAAAAATGTACTGTATCGGATACAATTTGCCAAAGAACACATCAACTGGCCTAAAGAGAAATGGAGAAACATTTTGTGGACTAAATAAAATTGTTCTTTTTGGGTCCAAGGGCCCAAACAGTTTGTCAGACGACCCCCAAACTCTAAATTAAAACCACAGTACACTCTGAAGACAGTGAAGCTGAAACACTTGGACTAGCGTGTGTCCAAAAATACTGTGTGACAGTGGCGGTTGTCCAGCACACAACACGACAAACAAGGGAGCACCGGAAACACAGTAACAATGGTGGGCCCTATCGGTAGGGAACGGAGGACGGGATACCTCCTGCATTCGCCAGCAGTTCTACCCTGATCTCCCTAATGTCCCTATACAGGTCCTTTCACCCCATCGCCAAGCTGGATTTGTAGACTCTCATTGGCCCTGCTTTTATCCCTCACTAGAGAGCTGGGAGAGATCAGAGGGCTTGCTAGCAGAACTGACAACATTTAATCCAGAGTTTCTCAAGCTAAAGTTGTCACAAGTCTCTAAGGCATGGGAAACAAACGTGACAGAAGCATGGTGGTGCAAGCATCATGATATAGGCATCTTTCTCTTACTATGCTGCCAGGCCTATTTACCACATACTAAGGATCATGGACCAGTTTGCATATATCAAAATAACTGAAGAGGTCCTGTTGCCTTATGCTGAAGAGGAAATGCCCTTGAAATGGGTGTTTCAACAAGACAATGACCCTAAAGACACACACCAGTGATGCTGATTGGTTGTGCTGCAGCTTTTGAACAAACGGTAACACTGACTTCCCTGAGAAGTTTATGTTCAGGGTCAGTGTACGGGCACTAGGTATCTGGTACTGACTCTGAATTTTACAGTTCAGATTCGCCCATCACTAATGATAAATTGTAAGAGAAACTTTATTAGGTGTAAACAAAATAGGTCAAAGCTTGAATGCAGCAGTATAAAAGGCATCAGACAATAGGAGAGGACATATAGTGAAGCATTCACTGATGCAAGTAATGACAATGGCAGTGATGGATTAATAAAGAAAATATTATATAAAGTGATGAACAAAAATGTTAGCATACACATATCTATTATAGTCCTTTAGTGCTGGAATGATGCTGGTGCAATGCTTTTGTCTAAACAGCATAGTTACTTTACTTTTGTACTGCTGAATGTATAGCTTTATAGAATATAATATAGAATATAAACAATGAAGGAAAACACTTTTGTAAATAAATAAATAAATAGTAGCATATGTAAGAAACAAAGGGTTCACATTAAAAAAAAAAGCATAAATGCCATCCTATTGTGACACGGTATACCCAATCAGGATGGTACCTATCTAGTAAACTGCTTCACTTCATGCCAAATAGCCATAAGGTAGATGGACATAGAGCAGGACCAATGCTTGACTGTGTTCACCTGTCTGTGGACAGCTGAGTAGGTAAGGGGCACTGAGTACAAAAAAAACTAAAACTCAACCAAAAAGAATGGCCAATACACCTACTATTATAAGTGTAATATGTACAGTCATGGCCAAAAGTGTTGGCCCCTTGAAATTGCTCTACAAAATAAAGTATTTCACCCAGAAAATGATTGTAGTTAGACATGTTTGCTCATACACTTGTCATACATTTGCAGTATTTCCTTTGTGTGTATTGGAACCACAAAACCCCAAAAATGGGCCGGAAAAAAATTGTTGGACTGTCAACTTATTCGGTTACACACTCTGTGGAATAAATAACTGCAATCAATCACTTCCTATAACCATTAACAAGCTTCTGATGGTGGGTTTACACGCCACGATATCGTTTCGATATCGCAACTCAATGGCGCGGGAGCGCGCAATTAGTGCACGTTTCACCCGCATCGCATTGACTGTTTACATGCTGCGATATCGAAATACAACGTCCGTGCGATGTCTCCGCCTCCCAACCCAGGATCGCATACTTAACATGGGAGTGAATGGGTGACGTTTCAAATCGCATCGTAATTGGGCGTTTACACAGCACGATCGGCTCCAATCTCCCTTCAATATCGGGGCATTGAATAGCACGCTCATTCGATCCCCGATATCGCATTGACATCGTTCCTGCATCGTATTGGACGTTCACACCATACAACGCAGGAACGATATCGGGTCCAACGATCGAATCACGTGACTTTTCATTGAAATTGTACTGCGATATCGCGACGTGTAAACCCGCCATTACACCTCTCAACTGGAGGTTTGGACCGCTTTTTATTTGCAAATTGCTCCAGGTCTCTCATACTATTGCATCATTTTCTGCACTACTTTGTAGCATACTTACTACTTCTGTATTATTATTATTATTCATTATTATAACGCCATTTATCCCATGGAGCTTTACAGGTGAAAAGGGGCATACATAAACAAGTACAAAAAACATACGCAATACAAGGCACCCACAAGTACAAAAGGAGGACCCTGCCTGCGAGAGCGTGTGGTCTACAAGGGATGGGTGAGGATACACTAGGAGAGTGTAGAGCTGGTCTTGCGGTGGTTCAAAATACTGAAGATCACTGCAGGTTGTAGGCTTGTCCGAAGAGGTGTGTCTTCAGGTTCCTTTTGAAGGTTTCCATGGTGGGTGAGAGTCGGACGTCTTGGGGTAGAGAGTTCCATAGTATGGGGGTAAGCATGGGAGAAATCTTGTATGCGGTTGTGAAAAGAAGAGATAAGAGAGGAGTAGAGAAGGAGATCTTGAGGGGATAGAAGGTTGCATGTAGGTAAGTACCTAGAGACCATGTCTCAGGTGTATGGAGGAGACAGGTTGTAGACGGCTTTGTATGTCATGGTTAGGGTTTTGAACTGGAGCCACAGGAAAATAGGAAGCCAGTGAAGGGATTGGCATAGAGGAGAGGCTGGGGAGTAGCGGACAGACAAGTGGATTAGTCGGGCAGCAGAGTTTGGATAGATTGGAGTGGTGGAAGAGTGCTAGAGGAGAGGCCAGAGAGTAGGAGGTTGCAATAGTCGAGGCTGGAGATGATTAGGGAGTGCATGAGTGTTTTTGCAGTTTCTTGGTCAAGGAATGTACAGATCCGGGAAATATTTTTGAGTTGGCAGGAGGTGGCAAGGGCTTGGATATGTGGCTTGAAAGAGAGGGCAGAGTCGAGGATCACTCCGAGACACCGAGCATGCAGGACTGAGGAAAGTGAGCAGCCACTGACTTTGATGGATAGGTCTGGTGGAGGGGTAGAGTGAGATGGGGGAAAGATGATGAATTCTGTTTTGTCCGTATTCAGTTTTAGAAAGTGAGCAGAAAAGAAAGATGAAATAGCGGACAGACATTTTGGGATTTTGGTCAGTAAGGAGGTGATGTCAGGTCCATAGAGGTAGATCTGTGTGTCATCAGCGTAGAGATGATACTGCAAACCATGGGATTCTATGAGCTGTCCCAGGCCGATGGTGAAGATAGAGAAGAGTAGGGGTCCAAGAACCGAACCTTGGGGAACACTGACAGACAGGACACGAGTAGTGGTGTGGGAGAGGGAGACGCTGAATGTCCGGTCTGGTAGATATGACAAGATCCAGGATAGGGCCAAGTTTATCATGCCAAGACATGAGAGAATCTGTAACAGGGGGGAATGGTCCACAGTGTCAAAGACAATAGACAGGTCTAGGAGAAGGAGGACAGAGTACTGTTGCTTGCTCTTGGTGGTTAGTAGGTCATTGGTAACTTTAGTTAGGGCAGTTTCAGTAGATTAATGCAGTTGGAAGCCAGATTGTAACCGATCAAAGAGGGAGCAGGAGGAGAGGTGGGAGGTAATTATAAGATGGACATGCTGTTCCAGCAGTTTTGAGGCATAAGGAGAAGTGATATCAAGCGATAGCTAAGCATATAGGATGGGTCAAAGGAGGGCTTTTTGAGGATGGGTGTGATTGAGGCATGTTTGAAAGATGAGGGAAAGGCACCATTTGTAAGTGAAAGGTTGAAGAGATGTGTTAGGGTTGGATGAAACTGGATCGAGTGTGGGGATGAGTGGATGGAGCGGGTCAAGCATGCAATTTGGTGAGATGACATCTTGACACGAAGGGAGGAGAGCTGATCTCTGTCTGGTGAGAAGTGTTTTACAAGATGCAGGATGGCAATTTATGAGGAAGGCATAGGGACTGTGCGGGCCAAGCTTCTCGAGTTATCAATTCATCTAAGAGAAGAGGCAAAGTCTTCAGCCAAAATGGAGGATAGAGGTATGGTAATTTAGGTATGGGAAGTTTAGGTTAGATGACGTAATGAAGCGAGTTTGTAACCGATCAGGGGCAGGTGGAGGTGGGTATAAGAGGAGCTGTGTCCTTCATAAAGGAATGTATCACGTATTGTGCTCTAGAGGATGGTGATCAAGGAGGGCTTGAGAGTGTGTTGAGGCAGTGTTGAGATGAGGGAAGGCGACCATTGTGATTCAGAGATTTTAGCGGTGTCGGACGATTGGGTGAAGGTGATGGAGCTCCAGCTATGGGAGTGTAGCCGACAAGAAGGAGCTGTACTTTGTTATGGTGGAGAAGCTGGTTTCAGACTGATTGAGCATTTATGAGGATTGGATGAGGCGATGAGGGGGCTCGGGACTTTACTCTGATGGTCATCTTCGCTTTAATAAGAGGCAGTCTTCCGCAGTGACAGAGATGGGGGTATGGGATTGGGGTTTTGGAAAGCTGTTATTGGGTAGAGACAAGGAGGATATGAGAAATAAGAAGTAAGTTTGTTTTGCGGCAGTGAGCATGGAATTGAATTGGCGAGGGACTGTTTGTATGTGACAGCGCTCAGTAGAACCTTCCATCTCCGCTCACCTACTCTGGAGGCCAGTCTCAGTTCTTTGATCAGGCTGGTTTGCCAGGGTTGCCTGTTGATTGTGCGAGTTTTGCTATACGTGAGGGGGGCATCTGAATCGAGGGCTGCTGTTGTTGTGGTGTTATATAAAGTGGCAGCGGCATCTTTGTTATGTAAGGCAGTTATGTCTGTGAGAGAGAGAGGGGACTCTGAGAATGAGTGTAAATTAAGGTGTTTGAGATTCCTGCGAGGATTATTGAGTTTGTGGAGTGGCTGATGCACACTAACACTAGGAGAGGAGACAGATGAGAATGTCAGTAGGTTGTGGTCAGACAGGGGGAGGGGTGAGTTAGAGAGATTAGTAAGAAAACAGAGGCAGGTAAGATAAGGTCCAGCGTGTGGCCATCTTTGTGAGTGGCTGCGGAGGACCATTGAGTGAGGCCAAAGGAGGCAGTCAGGGATAAATGTTTAGAGGCAACCGAGGTGGAATTGTCAATGGGGATGTTTAAATCACCCATGATGATAGTGGGGATGTCAGCAGAAAGGAAATTAAGTAGCCAGGTGATGAAGTTGTTGAGAAAGGTGGAGATGGGTAGCTCTGGGGGGCGGTAGATGACAGCCAGCTGGAGTTTGGAGGGGAAATGGATGCAGATGGAGTGCACCTCAAACGAGGGAATAGCAATGCAGGGAGGTAGTGAAATTGGGGTAAAGGAGCAGTTATCGGACCGGAGCAAGCCAACTTCTCCACCACGTTTGTTGCTGGGGTGAGGGGTGTGAGAGAGATGGAATCCGCCATAAGAAACTGCAGGTGGAGAGGCTATGTCAGAGGGGGCGAGCCAGGTTTCAGTGATGCCAACGAAGGAGAGTTTGTTAGTGATAAAGAGGTAATGGATGAACGCATGATTATAACATAGTTATTATGTATCCCTGGACAGTTTAGTTACTTGTCATTCTGTACCAGTGAACATTATAGTTATTTCTCATCTGTTTACTGGATAACACAAATACTTACCCTTCAGTCTATTACATGACAGTATAGTTACTTCTTTGGCACTTCAGGACAGCATAATGTAGTAACTTCTATACTATAGGAGAGAAGTAAATACTTCTCTTTTCATTCCACTCAATAGCATAGTTACTTCTTTTGTACTACAGGATAATATAGTTACTTTTTTTACCACTAGACAGTATAGTTACTTTTCCCATTATACTACTGGTTACATATTAACAGAAGGGATAAACCCTAAATTATTAAAAATAGTAAAAGGACCCGTATTATTTTTAAGCCAGGCCAACCCAGCTCCGTCAACATTTTGAAAAGTAGGTAAAACTTATCGAAAGAGAGTGAAGTTAAGTGTGGCCAAAAGCTTCATTATAATTTACGCAACCAAGGTGGCATTAATTACGACAGAAGTGTTTTGCAGTCACAGGTTATAGTACGCATCTGGCACATGTCATCTGAAAACTGTACCAAATCCATTAAAAAGTGCATGCTTCTTCACAAATTTTGCACATCTGACACCACCATGCCCTTTATCAAGACTGATACAGGGAAAGTAAATACAGAAAAAATCATCAGTATTTTATTATTGATTACAGCACTTATGTAAATAATATAAATTGCAGTATATCATATACCTAAAGTGCTGGGTGCTTGAATATAAATAAAAGAAGTCAAAAAGACCCCTACAATAATAATAGTATATTTCATAAGCCCCATGCCTCACAGTATTAAGTACAAGATAGCCATATAAAAAATATAAAGAGTAGTCGCACAATATTAATATACTGGTACATCTATTACTAACTTACACTCAAGCTTCATTAAGTGAATCTCGTTGACACTTGATCAAGGAAATCACTTGTTGGTCCTTTTGTATAATTGTCAACATGTATATACTTCTTATTCTGTATTACACGAGAAACAGTTCCCTTTGCTTTGTACTACTGAATAGTATGCAGACTATACATAGCTAGGTACCATTCCTTTCCACCACTGCATAGCACAGCTACTTTTCTTTTTGCATTACTGGATGCAAAGTTACCATGTCTTCTGACTACCTTAACGCCTAAGAAATACTCGGCACCCATCATGCAATTATACAGATGCAACCTGAACACGACACATTGTAACAAAAGAGAGTGGCACTCAAACACTAAGACATGGTGTCTGATATAACAGCATATAGCTAAGGAAATATGACAAAAAAGAGCACTTATTATAAGTATGTCCGAAATTTAGCTGGTAGAAAAGAAATCCGGGCACTAGTCACCTTACACAGGTTTTAAAGCACAAAGTCTATATGGCTGACCTCTGAGTCATCAGGTGTTGTTCAGCTCTAGTATAAGAAATGAATATACCAAAGAAGAAAATGAACGGCACTCCCAGGATCTTCTGTACATTGTACGGATTTATTCCAATCTTATAAACAGAGTTACACAGGTGCAGGAAAGGGAGGACAGTGGGGTAGAACAACGGTCATTGTTATGCCCAGCTAGGGATTCAACGGGTCCAATTCGTTGAAGCCCTAGCTGGGTGAAACGGTGACTGTTGTCCTACCCCACTGTCCTCCCTTTTCTGCACCTTTTTAACCATGTTTAACAGAATGGAATAAATCCGTACACTGGACAGAAGATCCTGGCGAGTGCCGTTCATTTTCTTCTTTGGATTTATAAATATGTTTTGTTTGTTTTTTCTAAATATGGTCACATCAATAACTGCCCAGTAAACACTTCGAGATGTGTCTTTTACTGGGTCCTAATCTACTTTTGTACCTGCAGTTTCACTCGCAGCCTGTTTCTGGATTAATAACCTCTCTTTGAATGGGCGAGTAGAAACCTGCTAACAGAGACAATAGCACCTTTGGCTATCGGGAGAAGGGTACACTGCAGAGGGTCTGATCCCATAATCTAAACAAAAAAAACTGCCGCACTCCATCATGCAATATATATAGATGCAACGCTGAACACAACACATTGTAACAAAAACATATTGTCTTTTCATTACAATGTGTGGTATTCAGCGTTGCACCTATATACATTGCATGATGGAGTGCCAGAGTTTGTGATCACACCCTCTGCAGAAAACCTATCGCCCGCTAGCCAAACATGCTAATGTCTCTGTTAGCAGGTTTCTACTCACCCATTCACTTTCTTGGTTTCCTGAGGAAGAAATGGGAAACCCTTCGAAACACGTCGAGAATCAAACCACTTGCATAATTTTATACATTTTTGCATTCAGTCTTTTATCCTTTTCACAGCAGCGCAGATTTTTTATCTATGCCCAGTTTCTTTCTACCTGAGTGCCTCTTAGCATGTGGATTCTGTGGCAGCTGTTTATGCTATTAAAACTGTTGTGTGTTATCGTTAACAAAGTTAACTTTGGCACCGCGTCAGAGTCTGAGTGAACATTTTCTGTCTGATGTAATAGAGGCTGAACAGTGATGACATTACAATAACGTGGCAGAGCTGTGACAGCAGCACTGACACATTATTGTATGTAAAAGTCATTACCAAACTTTTAATTTTAATTTCCGTTTGTGATTTTACATTTAAAGCCGCTTTGCTGCTCTGTGCTACATGTCGGCACAGAGCAGCAGGAGCGGGTATGAACCCGGCGTTTAAATGGTTAATGATAGTGTGCCACATGACCCCAGAGAGTGCCCACACTCCCTTGAGCCATGTATCCTAAAACCTTGGCAGGGCAGTGGTGAAATCATTTACTTTTTTAGAAGTCGCACACTGTCGGCTCTGCTACATCAATTCATAAAACATCGGCGGCTTCTGTCATTTTGCATTGCGGCGTGAACAATTGCTAATCAGCTTCCTGAATAGGGAGCTGTACCAGGTACTTACGCTAAATGCGTACTGTACCTGTCACTGTCTTGGTGCTGATCGCTTCAGCATCACATATGGCCAGCGCACATTGAAACTCGGTGCCTGGCCATAGTTATTAATGCTGAAGCGATCAGCACCATGGACAGCGATGGGTACAGTATGCATTTAGCATATGTACTACCTGACAGAATAATTACTTCTTATGTATCACAGGATAGCAAACTATCATTACTTCTTCTATACTGCAGGACAGAATATTCATTTCTCATTTTACATTACAGGGTAGCTTAGTTACTTCTCCATCTATGTAATACAGAACAGAATAGTTCTTATGGAGTATAGACAGCATTTTGCATTTGCCAGAATAGTCTTCTGCACTTATTCAGCTACATTTTTCTGAACGGTAAAAGCCACCAAAATATAAAAAGAAAATACTTATTCTCACCTCTTCAGCTTCTCTGCATCACCCATCCAGTAGTTTCCGCATCTTAAAAATCACCTTCTCTTGCACAAAAAGTCATGATGTTATGATGTCACAGTGCAATCACATCATGAGTGGGTTGAATAAACCCCCCCAGCCAGCACATGTTAAATGCCACTGTCAGAGATTGTCAGAGGTATTTAACAGTTTATCAGATGGGGGCAAGCACCGCTCTACCACGACTGTTAAATGAAGATGATGGCTGAATAACACAGTTTTCATCTGTTGGGAAAGATGGAGGCTCGGCGTGCGAGTCTGCATCAAATTCAGGGAGCTGGCATAGGACATACATGTATGTCATGTCAGTAAGGGTCTAAGAGCTCCCATATTGTAAAGAGTCCCCAAATTGTATAATGGCCCGCACATTAGCTTCCACTCTGCATAATGACCCTCACATTTGAGGCCCCCCACAGTAGGCCCTTCAATGTATGAGAGCACCCTTCCCCACTGTTTGAGGCCCCTACAGTCACACCAAAGCATTTAAGTAAAATAAAAAAAATACCATGTACTCACCCAATCCAGGATGCCAATGAGTCAACTAGGTGAACCAATGGTTGATGCTATCTGGCTGGTGCACACATAATGCGATGGTGACTGCAATGTCCTTTGCTGGGTTGGAGCCTCAGCCACTGTATTGGCCTACTTTGGCCAAGAGCGGTAGAGCAAGAAGATCATGTTTTGCTGCTCTACTTCAAAGCCTAACTGTACAGGCTGAGGTAGCTGTGGTTCTGAGTGGACCTTCTCGGTAACTACTCTACTGACTAAATAGCACGCTAGCTCCTCATTCTGTGCTACAGGACAGCATTAGTTGCTTCTCCTTTTGTACCACTATACAGCTTTGTTACCATTCTTTCTGCACTAATGGATAGCGCAGTTTTCATACCTTTTTTATTACTGAACAATATACTTACTTTTGGTTCTGTAGTATTGAACAATACTGTTACTTCTCCCTCTGTACTTCTGTACATTACATTATAGTTATTTTTCCTTCTGTATTACGTGAATAAATCTGTGCTGCTGTAGACAAAAACTCCAACCATAGAATATTAAACGACAGGGTGGTTTGTTTCTAAGCATTTAAAAGTGAAACCCCACTTCTTCATCAGGAAGGCTGAATTTGTTGGCTTTTCCTGAAGAAGTGGGGTTTCACTGCAAAACATGTAGAAACATTCCACCTTGTTTACTATTCTATGAATGAGTGTTTTTTGTCTATAGCAGCACTTTTCTATTAGTTTCTGCATGGTATCTTCAGCCATATGGTCCGTGTCAGCTGTATAGGTGCATAATACAAGGTGAGCGATCTGCTCTTGCATTATATCCCTATATATTTGGGTAAGACCCTATTGCGCTTGTTTGTCCACAAAATTACATTTCCTTATGTATTACTTGTTAGCATAGTTCTTTTTACTTGTGGACTACCGGACATCATAGTTTTTATTCCTTCTGTTGTGGTCATCACAAAACCATGGTCTCAATCCTATTGAAAATTTATGGGCAAAGGTGAAAAGGCTGCAAGCAAGACAACCTACAAACACGGCTCAGTTACACCAGTTCTGTTAGGAGGAATAGGCCCAAATCCCTACCAACTATTGTGAGAAACTTGTGGAAGGATATCCAAAATGCTTGACCCAAGTCATCGAGTTTAATGGCAATGGGACCAAATACTAATTAAATGTATGTAAACTTGTGACTTTGCAGAAAGTAATTAAAAATACCTCGAAACATTCTCTCTCTCATTTATTCTGGCATTTGGTAAATATTAATAATGATGATAATCCTAATTGACCTAAAACGGGAAAGGTTTATTCTGATTTCATGTTAGATAGTGAGAAAAACATGCAAGTGTGTCTTTTTATATAGTGTATGTAAACATCTGGTTTCAACTGAAGTTTACGGTACTTCTTCTGTATTACTGGACAATATAGTTACAGTACTTCTTCTCTGTATTACTGGACATATAGTTACGGTACTTCTTCTGTATTACTGGATAATATAGTTATGTACTTCTTCCTCTGTATTACTGGACAATATAGTTACGTACTTCTTCCTCTGTATCTGGACAATATAGTTACGGTACTTCTTCCTCTGTATTACTGGACAATATTTACAATATTAATAGTTACAGTACTTCTTCCTCTGTATTACTGGACAATTTAGTTACGGTACTTCTTCCTCTGTATTACTAGACAATTTAGTTACGGTACTTCTTCCTCTGTATTACTAGACAATATAGTTACGGTACTTCTTCCTCTGTATTACTGGACAGTATAGTTACGGTACTTCTTCCTCTGTATTACTAGACAATATAGTTACGGTACTTCTTCTTCTGTATTACTGGACAATATAGTTACGGTACTTCTTCCTCTGTATTACTGGACAGTATAGTTACGGTACGTCTTCTGTATTACTGGATAATATAGTTATGTACTTCTTCCTCTGTATTACTGGACAATATAGTTACGTACTTCTTCCTCTGTATCTGGACAATATAGTTACGGTACTTCTTCCTCTGTATTACTGGACAATATATACAATATTTAATAGTTACAGTACTTCTTCCTCTGTATTACTGGACAATATAGTTACGGTACTTCTTCCTCTGTATTACTAGACAATTTAGTTACGGTACTTCTTCTCTGTATTACTAGACAATATAGTTACGGTACTTCTTCCTCTGTATTACTGGACAGTATAGTTACGGTACTTCTTCTGTATTACTGGACAATATAGTTACGGTACTTCTTCTTATGTATTACTGGACAATATAGTTACGGTACTTCTTCTGTATTACTGGATAATATAGTTACGTACTTCTTCCTCTGTATTACTGGACAATATAGTTACGGTACTTCTTCCTCTGTATTACTGGATAATATAGTTACGTACTTCTTCCTCTGATTACTGGACAATATAGTTACAGTACTTCTTCCTCTGTATTACTGGACAATATAGTTACGGTACTTCTTCCTCTGTATTACTGGATAATATAGTTACGTACTTCTTCCTCTGTATTACTGGACAATATAGTTACAGTACTTCTTCCTCTGTATTACTGGACAATATAGTTACGGTACTTCTTCCTCTGTATTACTGGACAATATAGTTACGGTACTTCTTCCTCTGTATTACTGGACAATATAGTTACAGTACTTCTTCCTCTGTATTACTGGACAATATAGTTACGGTACTTCTTCCTCTGTATTACTAGACAATATAGTTACGGTACTTCTTCCTCTGTATTACTAGACAATATAGTTACGGTACTTCTTCCTCTGTATTACTGGACAGTATAGTTACGGTACTTTCTTCTGTATTACTGGACAATATAGTTACGGTACTTCTTCTGTATTACTGGACAATATAGTTACGGTACTTCTTCTTCTGTATTACTGGACAGTATAGTTACGGTACTTCTTCCTCTGTATTACTAGACAATATAGTTACGGTACTTCTTCTTCTGTATTACTGGACAATATAGTTACGGTACTTCTTCCTCTGTATTACTGGACAGTATAGTTACGGTATCGTCTTCTGTATTACTGGATAATATAGTTATGTACTTCTTCCTCTGTATTACTGGACAATATAGTTACGTACTTCTTCCTCTGTATCTGGACAATATAGTTACGGTACTTCTTCCTCTGTATTACTGGACAATATATACAATATTTAATAGTTACAGTACTTCTTCCTCTGTATTACTGGACAATATAGTTACGGTACTTCTTCCTCTGTATTACTAGACAATTTAGTTACGGTACTTCTTCCTCTGTATTACTAGACAATATAGTTACGGTACTTCTTCCTCTGTATTACTGGACAGTATAGTTACGGTACTTCTTCTGTATTACTGGACAATATAGTTACGGTACTTCTTCTTATGTATTACTGGACAATATAGTTACGGTACTTCTTCTGTATTACTGGACAATATAGTTACGTACTTCTTCCTCTGTATTACTGGACAATATAGTTACGGTACTTCTTCCTCTGTATTACTGGACAATATAGTTACGTACTTCTTCCTCTGTATTACTGGACAATATAGTTACGGTACTTCTTCCTCTGTATTACTGGACAATATAGTTACGGTACTTCTTCCTCTGTATTACTGACAATATAGTTACGGTACTTCTTCCTCTTATTACTGGACAATATAGTTACGGTACTTCTTCCTCTGTATTACTGGACAATATAGTTACGGTACTTCTTCCTCTGTATTACTGGACAATATAGTTACGGTACTTCTTCCTCTGTATTACTGGACAATATAGTTACGGTACTTCTTCCTCTGTATTACTGGACAATATAGTTACGGTACTTCTTCCTCTGTATTACTGACAATATAGTTACGGTACTTCTTCCTCTGTATTACTGGACAATATAGTTACGGTACTTCTTCCTCTGTATTACTGGACAATATAGTTACGGTACTATTTCCTCTGTATTACTGGACAATATAGTTACGGTACTTCTTCTCTGTATTACTGGACAATATAGTTACGGTACTTCTTCTTATTCTGGACAATTAGTACGTACGATATGCATATGTGTCTCTATTCTGGAATATAGTTACGGTACTTCTTCCTCTGTATTACTGGACAATATATTAGTATTTCTCGTTACGAATGTTACGGTATTCTTCCTCTGTATTACTGGACAATATAGTTACGGTACTTCTTCCTCTGTATTACTGGACAATATAGTTACGGTATTATTCTTATTACTGACAATAGTTAGCTTTCCTGTATTACTGGACAATATAGTTACGGTACTTCTTCCTCTGTATTACTGGACAATATAGTTACGTACTTCTTCCTCTGTATTACTGGACAATATAGTTACGGTACTTTCTCCTCTGTATTACTGGACAATATAGTTACGGTACTTCTTCCTCTGTATTACTGGACAATATAGTTACGGTACTTCTTCCTCTGTATTACTGGACAATATAGTTACGGTACTTCTTCCTCTGTATTACTGGACAAATAGTTAGGTATTCTTCTTATTACGGAAATATAGTTACGGTACTTCTTCCTCTGTATTACTGGACAATATAGTTACGGTACTTCTTCTCTGTATTACTGGACAATAATAGTTACGGTACTTCTTCCTCTGTATTACTGGACAATATAGTTACGGTACTTCTTCCTCTGTATTACTGGACAATATAGTTACGGTACTTCTTCCTCTGTATTACTGGACAATATAGTTACGGTACTTCTTCCTCTGTATTACTGGACAATATAGTTACGGTACTTCTTCTCTGTATTACTGGACAATATAGTTACGGTACTTCTTCCTCTGTATTACTGGACAATATAGTTACGGTACTTCTTCCTCTGTATTACTGGACAATATAGTTACGGTACTTCTTTCCTCTGTATTACTGGACAATATAGTTACGGTACTTCTTCCTCTGTATTACTGGACAATATAGTTACGGTACTTCTTCCTCTGTATTACTGGACAATATAGTTACGGTACTTCTTCTCTGTATTACTGGACAATATAGTTACGGTACTTCTTCCTCTGTATTACTGGACAATATAGTTACGGTACTTCTTCCTGTATTACTGGACAATATAGTTACGGTACTTCTTTCCTCTTGTATTACTGGACAATATAGTTACGGTACTTCTTCCTCTGTATTACTGGACAATATAGTTACGGTACTTCTTCCTCTGTATTACTGGACAATATAGTTACGGTACTTCTTCCTCTGTATTACTGGACAATATAGTTACGGTACTATCTTCCTCTGTATTACTGGACAATATAGTTACGGTACTTCTTCCTCTGTATTACTGGACAATATAGTTACGGTACTTCTTCCTCTGTATTACTGGACAATATAGTTACGGTACTTCTTCCTCTGTATTACTGGACAATATAGTTACGGTACTTCTTCTCTGTATTACTGGACAATATAGTTACGGTACTTCTTCTTCCTCTGTATTACTGGACAATATAGTTACGGTACTTCTTCCTCTGTATTACTGGACAATATAGTTACGGTACTTCTTCCTCTGTATTACTGGACAATATAGTTACGGTACTCTTCCTCTGTATTACTGGACAATATAGTTACGGTACTTCTTCTCTGTATTACTGGACAATATAGTTAAGGTACTTCTTCCTCTGTATTACTGGACAATATAGTTACGGTACTTTCTTCTCTGTATTACTGACAATATAGTTACGGTACTTCTTCCTCTGTATTACTGGACAATATAGTTACGGTATTCTTCCTCTGTATTACTGGACAATATAGTTACGGTACTTTTCCTCTGTATTACTGGACAATATAGTTACGTACTTCTTCCTCTGTATTACTGGACAATATAGTTACGGTACTTCTTCCTCTGTATTACTGGACAATATAGTTACGGTACTTCTTCCTCTGTATTACTGGACAATATAGTTACGGTACTTCTTCCTCTGTATTACTGGACAATATAGTTACGGTACTTCTTCCTCTGTATTACTGGACAATATAGTTACGGTACTTCTTCCTCTGTATTACTGGACAATATAGTTACGGTACTTCTTCCTCTGTATTACTGGACAATATAGTTACGGTACTTACTTTCAATTACATCTCCTCTGTATTACTGGACAATATAGTTACGGTACTTCTTCCTCTGTATTACTGGACAATATAGTTACGGTACTTCTTCCTCTGTATTACTGGACAATATAGTTACGGTACTTCTTCCTCTGTATTACTGGACAAATATAGTTACGGTACTTCTTCCTCTGTATTACTGGACAATATAGTTACGGTACTTCTTCCTCTGTATTACTGGACAATATAGTTACGGTACTTCTTTCCTCTGTATTATCTGACAATATATAGTTACGGTACTTCTTCCTCTGTATTACTGGACAATATAGTTACGGTACTTCTTCCTCTGTATTACTGGACAATATAGTTACGTACTTCTTCTGTATACTGGACAATATAGTTACGGTACTTCTTCCTCTGTATTACTGGACAATATAGTTACGGTACTTCTTCCTCTGTATTACTGGACAATATATAGTTACGGTACTTCTTCCCTGTATTACTGGACAATATAGTTACGGTACTTCTTCCTCTGTATTACTGGACAATATAGTTACGGTACTTCTTCCTCTGTATTACTGGACAATATAGTTACGGTACTTCTTCCTCTGTATTACTGGACAATATAGTTACGGTACTTCTTCCTCTGTATTACTGGACAATATAGTTACGGTACTTCTTCCTGTATTACTGGACAATATAGTTACGGTACTTCTTCCTCTGTATTACTGGACAATATAGTTACGGTACTTCTTCCTCTGTATTACTGGACAATATAGTTACGGTACCTATTCCTCTGTATTACTGGACAATATAGTTACGGTACTTCTTCCTCTGTATTACTGGACAATATAGCTACGGTACTTCTTCTGTATTTCTGGACAATATAGTTACGGTACTTCTTCCTCTGTATTTACTGGACAATATAGTTACGGTACTTTTTCCTCTGTATTACTGGACAATATAGTTACGGTACTTCTTCCTCTGTATTACTGGACAATATAGTTACGGTACTTTTTCCTCTGTATTACTGGACAATATAGTTACGGTACTTCTTCCTCTGTATTACTGGACAATATAGTTACGGTACTTCTTCTCTGTATTACTAGACAATATAGTTACGGTACCTATTCCTCTGTATTACTGGACAATATAGTTACGGTACTTCTTCCTCTGTATTACTGGACAATATAGCTACGGTACTTCTTCTGTATTTCTGGACAATATAGTTACGGTACTTCTTCCTCTGTATTACTGGACAATATAGTTACAGTACTTCTTCCTCTGTATTACTGGACAATATAGTTACGGTACTTTTTCCTCTGTATTACTGGACAATATAGTTACGGTACTTCTTCCTCTGTATTACTGGACAATATAGTTACGGTACTTTTCTTCTGTATTTCTGGACAATATAGTTACGGTACTTCTTCCTCTGTGTTTCTGGACAATATAGTTAGGGTACTTCTTCCTCTGTATTACTGGACAATATAGTTACGGTACTTCTTCTGTATTACTGGACAATATAGTTACGGTACTTCTTCTGTGTTTTCTGGACAATATAGTTACGGTACTTCTTTCTCTATTACTGGACAATATAGCTACGGTACTTCTTCTGTATTTCTGGACAGTATAGTTACGGTAGTTATTTTTCATTTTGTATTACTGGACAGCAAAGTTTCTTTTCCTTTTGCATTACTGGACAGTATAGTTACTTCTTCTGCACTGTTGGACAGCATAATCATTCTTCCTTCTGTACTATAGGACAATATAGTTATTTTTCCTCCTGTATAACTGGATAACATAGTTACTATTCCTTCTGTAGTACAAAACTGCAAGGCTGACAAACAACAGTTATTTCTTAATACAGCCCTATGAGATGTAGTGGAGCACTTTCAGCAGGTATCTCACCTTTTATTCTTTTGAGTTATATTCCACTGTACAGTGCTTCTATGCATTGTAATATTTCCATGTGGTGGCTCAGCAAAGTTTTTCTTTTTTCATTATAGTCATCCATCACTGCCATTATATCAGTGTACACACAGTTCTAATCAGTTATACTGAGCACTGCAGGTCAGAGCAGGGAGCCCCCACTGTATAGTCTGACCGCAGTGGATTCCTCTAATTTTCTACAGCCTTACAGCACAATTATTTTTATTATAACTCATTGAGCAGCATAATTATCACTCGCTGTAGTTGTGAGAGCTGAATTGCCTCTCATTGTACAGTGCTGGTCAATCCAGTAATCTCTTATTATGCAGCAATGGAGAGCATAATTATTTCTTTTTACAGTGCTGGCAGCAGTGTTTTGTCTAACTGCATAGACCTGGCGAGCTGTGTACAGTGGTGGGTACACGGTTATCTATCATTGTCTATTTCTGGCCAGCACAGGAGTATTACAGTACAGTGTCGTGCAGCATCAGTTATATCTCATAGTAGAGCTCTGTCACTATGCAGATCTGGAGGAAGAACTGCTTTATGGCCTATTCAACATTGCTGATCTTTACAGTATTCTACCAACATGCAGATCTCCATATAAAACTCCTTTATGTGCATGTGCCGACTGCTGTGCCCGGCCTTGCTCAAACCAAGGTGAATATGCCAACCACATTACTTACTGCTATCATGAACAATCCTGACAGTGTGCAGTGCACTCACTGTAGGGATTCAGAAGTCTTCTGTCACGTACAAGTGCTTCTCAATAAATTAGAATATCATCAAATATGTAATTAATTTCAGTAATTCATAAGGTGAAACACAATTATTATATAGAGTCATTACAGAGTGATCCATTTCAATTGTTTATTTCTGTTATTGTTGATAATTATGGCTTACACCTAATGAAAAGTCAAAATTTATTATCTCAGAAAATTAGAATATTATATAAGACCAACTCAAATAATGATTTTTAAATCGTAAATGTTGGTCAACTGAAAAGTATATACGGTTAATGCACTCATTACTTGGTCGGGGCTCCTTTTGCATGAATTACTGCATCAATGTGGCATGACATCCTGTGGCACTGCTGAAGTGTTATGGAAACCTAGCAGCCTTCAGCTCATCTGCATTATTGGGTCTGGTGTCTCTGATCTTACTCTTGACAATACCTTATATGTCCCGCCCCAGGGCCTTGGGGTATTCGGTCCCAGGCTTGCAGTTCACAGATTGCGGATTTGTCACGGGCGGCCGGTGCCTGGTTTCATGCCCTGGGGCCGCTTTTTAAAAAGGGGGATTTGTTTAATAAAAGTAAAATGTCTCGTGATGCCACCTATGGTTCCCAGTAATATTACGGCGCTGCTTGCAGACCACCGGGGTGATGATGAGGTAGCTGCATTATTGGTCTGTGTCTCTCATCTTACTCTTGACAATACTATATGTCCCGCCCCAGGGCCTTGGGTATTCGGTCCAGGCTTGCAGTTCATAATTGCGGATTGTCACGGGCGGCCAGTGCCTGTTCATGCCCTGGCCGCTTTTTAAAAAGGGGGATTTGTTTAATAAAAGTAAAATGTCCGTGATGCCACCTATGGTTCCCAGTAAGATTACCGGCGCTGCTTGCAGACCACTGGGTGATGATGAGGTAGCTAGTTGATAAACACTCCCTGTAGGTGGAGCGGGTCCCCGGGCAGTTGTGGTGAATTGGATTTACACAGGAGGCGGCTCTTCAGTAAAGCGCTGAAAGCAGTCTGTGTTGAGAGCAGGTTCAGGGCCGTAATAACAGTCACACACACTGAGAATTGGTCTCTGTACCTTTTACTTATGATATTGCAAGGTAATGTCCAGGGTACAGTCCAGGTGGTCGGGTGGCAGTTCAGGATTTCCACACCCGATGAGTTCTGAGGTCTCCTTGTTGTTGGGTGTGTGTGTACTGTAGTCCTGGCCTCTCTGAAACCTGGCCCTGACCTCTCCTATGTCCCTCACTTGTATAGCAGGCGATGAGAGCCCTTCTGCAGGGCACTGCTATCTCCACTGCGGGCCCTGGCTCTGCTGGTGGCTGTGCTAGAAGTGCTGCGCCAGGAGACTGAAGTCTCCCTGGCCCTCCGTCCAGTGTTCTCTGCTGTGCTGACTGGCCCCATGCAGATTCGACTCCGGCATCCGGGTTACCTCTTCTTCTCCTTTGAGGTGAACCCGCCTGGTCCCTCTTCACCTCTCTGGTACGCCTTGACTCCGACCCTCACTCTTGGGTCCCTCACACTGGATAGGCTTCCCTCTGGCACAGGCCTAGTGCGGCTCCATTCACCATGGTGTCTTCACAGTCCTCTCTCTGGAACTGCACTGTCTAACTCCGCCTCAAAACCTGAATTTATAGGGGACCTTGCCTGAAGTCGGCAAGTAGAGCTCCCCCTTCAGGTCTGGGGTGGAAGGTGTTGCATGCGAGTTTACCTGATGTGGAAATCCCTTCCTGCTCCTAGGTGTTCCTGTGGCAACTGAACCATAGGGGTGCCACATTTAGATTCTCTATGGCTTTTAGGTCAGGTGAGTTTGCTGGCCAATCAGCATAGTGTTACGTGGTTCTTAAACCAGGTTTTGGTACTTTTGGCAGTGTGGACAGGTGCCAAGTCTTGCTGGAAAATTAAATCTGCATCTCCAAAAGCTTGACGGCAGAGGGAAGCATGAAATGGTCTAAAATTACCTGGTAGATGGCAGCTCTGACTTTGGCTCTGATAAAACACAGTGGACCTATACCAGCAGATGACATGGCTCATCAAACCATCACTGATTGTGAAACTTCACACTAGACCTCAAGCACCTCAGTTTGTGGCCCCTCCACTCTTCCTCCACACTCTGGGACTTTGATTTCCAAATGAAATGCAACATTTACTTTCATCTGAAAACACCTTGGATCACTGAGCAACAGTCCAGTTCTTTTCTCCTTGGCCCAGGTAAGACTCTTCTTACGTTGTCTATTGGGCATGAGTGGCTTGACACGAGGAATGTGACAGTTGTAGCCCATGTCCTGGATACGTCTGTGTGTGGTGGCTCTTGAAGCACTGACTCCAGCAGCAGTCCACTCCTTGTGAACCTCCTCCAAATTTTTGAATGGCCTGTCTTAACAATCCTTTCAAGGCTGCGTTATCCCGGTTGCTTGTGCACCTTTTTCTACCACACATTGTCCTTTCACTCAACTTTCCATTATTATGCTTGGCTACAGCACTCTGAGAACAGCCAGCTTCTTTAGCAATAACCTTTTGTGGCTTACCCTTCTTGTGGAGTGTGTCAATGTCTGCCTTCTGGACGTCTGTCAAGTCAGCAATCTTCCCCATGATTGCGTAGACTACTGAATCAGACTAAGGGACCATTTTAAACGCTTAGTGAGCCTTTGTAGGTGTTTTGTATTAATTACTCTAATTTTCTGAGATAATGACATTTGGGTTTTCATTGGCTTTAAGCCACAATCATCAACATTAACAGAAATAAACACTTGAAAAAGATCACAAAGATGTGTGTAATGACTCTATATAATATATGAGATTACTTTATGCATTGAATTACTGAAATAAATTAACTTTTTGATGATATTCTAATTTATTGAGATGCACTTGTAGAGTGATTGCTGACATTTAGCAGAAGATCAGACAACACCTTTAAAGCAAACTCACTAAACTAGATCTCATTTGAGCCTACGTTGAATGGTGGTAAGCTATTGAACATGTAGTAAAAGGTTACATTTGCAATATGAATAAATATTAGTACATCTTTTCATTTTCTCTGAATTGGTTAACGACTAATTTTTTCCCAAAAGAAATTACATAATCATGTGGCACGCTGCAATTCATATCATATCCATGAGGCGACCCCACATTAATCCATATAGCATAGATATGTCATGACAGAGTATCATGAATTCATATTTTAAAAGCTACTCACACATATTGGGATATGACGAGCTAAGACCTATAGAAAGGAAGGACACATCTCTAATTTCTCAGGCCACATAACGATAGTTGGTTAGGTTCCTGTGGAATTAACTGTAATATGTGTTTGAAGAAGAAAAAGTAGATAATAAACTCCATTTGGTACAGAAACTGATATGACTGATGACTTTCATGTGTAGTTCTGCACAGGGCTGTGGAGTCGGAGTCGTGGAATTGGTGTTTATTTTGGGTGGAGTCGGATTGAGGGAAATTGAGGAGTCGGAGTTGATGTTTGTCTTACCGATTCCACAGCCCTGGTTCTGCGGCATATGTTGGTTCTATATAAGCAGCATAAAATAATGACAAGAAAAAAAATTGTGACATATATATAACATTGGTACATGTATATGGCCCTGCATTCATCGTGAGAATCAGTACGTCACGTTGCCATTATCAGGCACTCTCTGAACGGTATTGAACAATCACATTTAAATATATGGCAATGTCAATGTACATCCCTATTATTAAAACTATCAGTTACTGTTGGATTTACAATGTATAGATCCCAACTTGATAATGCACGGATACAGAAATAAAAAGGTCACGACAACCTGACTGCTGCCAGATATGAAACAGATGTACATTTTATTATATGTACATAAAAGGATAACTGCAAACCAATTAGAAAAAAACATACATTCATTATGAAAGGAAGCACTTAGCAAAGCCATTCATTACAAGAAATCAATGGAAACCTTATGATACACTGGTCACTATTTATTGGGATTGCACTAATATATTCAGAATGCATAACATACTGCAGTGGCCGCTATAGGCTTTCTTTGCACTATGTGTTCCTTTACCTACAATACATTTGCTTAAATTTGGGGTTTATAAGTTGAAAAACACATATACCTGAATAATATACCTCAGATGTGAATTTTTTTCAAGGGAACCTGTCACATTGAAAATGCTGTCCAGTCTGCAGGCGGAAAATAATATATAGTTTAATAGGATTCATATATTGGGTTTTATTATTTTCAAACCTGTGCTCATTTTGCATGTTGAGTTCTAATCAGTGATTGCCGGCCTTCCATGTACAGGTGTGCACACACGGATAGCTGTCAATCACTGATCTGTCTGCTTGACTGAAAATCCCCAAATCAGCAGAGGTTTAAAGGGAATCTGTTAGCATAATTAAAGGGAGCCTGTCAGCAAGATTTTACATCCCCTACTAGCACATGTACCTCATTCAAAGACCAGCAATACCTTTGCATGGCCAGTCCAATCCTCTGTTACTGAGAAATCAGTGTATGAATTGATATGCAATACATTGCAATCTGAAGCCTCTGTCACTCAAACTCTATTCTCACCCAGCACTGCTTCCTCTGCCTGACTGATGACTCCTTATCTGAAGTTACAAAGCATAGAGGATGTCAGTCAAGCAAAAGGAGTCAACTTTTTTCAGAGAAAAGAGCTGGAGTGAATTAGGCTTCAGATCTGCCATAGCACTTTAGCCTCATTTGCATACCAATTCAAACACTTATTTTACAGTAACTAAGGAGAGAACTGGCCATGTAATGATATTGGTGGACTTGTCTTTGAAAGAGCTACAGTTTGGACACACCTTCTCATTCAAAGAGTTTTCTGTATTTTCATGGCTATGAAAATTGTAGATTCACACTGAAGGCATCAAAACTATGAATTAACACATGTGGAATTATATACTTAACAAAAAAGTGTGAAACAACTGAAAATATGTCTTATATTCTAGGTTCTTCAAAGTAGCCAGCTTTTGCTTTGATTACTGCTTTGCACACTCTTGGCATTCTCTTGATAAGCTTCAAGAGGTAGTCACTGGAAATGGTTTTCACTTCACAGGTGTGCCCTGTCAGGTTTAATAAGTGTGATTTCTTGCCTTATAAATGGGGTTGGGACCATCAGTTGTGTTGTGCAGAAGTCTGGTGGATACACAGCTGATAGTCCTACTGAATAGACTGTTAGAATTTGTATTATGGCAAGAAAAAAACAGCTAAGTAAAGAAAAACAAGTGGCCATCATTATTTTAAGAAATGAAGGTCAGTCAGTCAGAAAAATTGAGAAAACTTTGAAAGTGTCCCCAAGTGCAGTTGCAAAAACCATCAAGTGCTACAAAGAAACAGGGTCACATGAGGACCGCCCCAGGAAAGGAAGACCGAGAGTCACCTCTGCTGCGGAGGATAAGTTCATCCAAGTCACCAGCCTCAGAAATCGCAGGTTAACAGCAGCTCAGATTAGAGACCAGGTCAATGCCACGCAGAGTTCAAGCAGCAGACACATCTCTACAACAACTGTTAAGAGGAGACTTTGTGCAGCAGGCCTTCATGTAAAAATAGCTGCTAGGAAACCACTGCTAAGGACAGGCAACAAGCAGAAGAGATTTGTTTGGGTTAAAGAACACAAGGAATGGACATTAGATCAGTGGAAATCTGTGCTTTGGTCTGATGAGTCCAAATCTGAGATCTTTGGTTTCAACCACCGTGTCTTTGTGCGACGTAGAAAAGGTGAATGGATGGACTCTACATGCCTGGTTCCCACCGTGAAGCATGGAGGAGGAGGTGTGATGGTGATGGGATGCTACGCCAGATGACCTGGCCTCCACAGTCACCACACCTGAACCCAATCGAGATGGTTTGGGGTGAGCTGGACTGCAGAGTCAAGGCAAAGGGCCAACAAGTGCTAAGCATCTCTGAGAACTCCTTCAAGACTTTTAGAAGACCATTTCCGGTGACTACCTCTTGAAGCTCATCAAGAGAATGCCAAGAGTGTGCAAAGCAGTAATAAAAGCAAAAGGTGGCTACTTTGAAGAAACCGTGAATATAAGACATATTTTTAGTTGTTTCACACTGTTTTGTTAAGTATATAATTCCACATGTGTTAATTCATAGTTTTGATGCCTTCAGTGTGAATCTACAATTTTCATAGTCATGAAAATACAAAAAAAAACTCTTTGAATGAGAAGGTGTGTCCAAACGTTTGGTCTGTACTGTACATGTGCATATAAATAGTTTAGGGGGTGAAATCCTTCTAACAGAGTCCATTTAAAAGAGTAAAACATCAGTTATACCAAATCTTTTTCCATAAAATGTTTTATATCAATTTGCTTATCTATTCCTGCTCAATA
Source organism: Allobates femoralis (assembly GCA_033576535.1). Lineage (NCBI taxonomy): Eukaryota > Metazoa > Chordata > Amphibia > Anura > Aromobatidae > Allobates > Allobates femoralis. The sequence goes on from JARQOC010000004.1 coordinate 216,589,883, forward strand.
CCATACTGCCTTCAGACTGGACCATAGTTCCAATGTGATAAGGTTCTATCCTGCTTCATATAGGATGAACGCATGCACTCAGAGCTGCCTACATTTTTAATGGCATGGATGATTTTATAGGGTTCTGAAAAGATTCAGGTCCACATTAATATGTATTACTGCACTTATGATGTAAATATCACAATAGTGCTCTGTTGGACAATTGTGAACACCATGTAGATCATTAAGGACTCCATAAACATTACACTAATGTTATCCAAACCTGTAGATCTAGATGGGTTCAGTCGACAGTTTGATGTGTGTAGGAATCCCAGGCTCTATACCAACAGAGAATTCCGAGCAAATGCTTCTGTGTATAGGAGACTTGGGTGACATAGCTATTGGCCAAATCATCGTCCCAGTGATCGTTCCATCAAAATCTATCTGAAGTGTATGGAGACAAAATTGAACCCATTGTATCTGTAGCAACTGAGATAAGAGGCTACATTTACTATTCATGTTGTGCCTGAGATATGGTGTATGTTTCACCTTTTTCCTGGTGCAAATCAATTAATTTAAATTTATTAATGACATATACCAAAAAGAGTAGCTATGTGCCTTACATGGATTTGTACAGTAAAGGTGAAAAAAGCCGGGGTTTGTCCGCGCTAGACCACAGGGAAAAAAACGAAGATGCAAGCAAAACGTTTTTCACACTCAAGCCAACGCGTCTCGTGGCCACCTGGCCACTTCATCTGGGCAGCAATGTTACAGTCAGTTCACAAGAAGCCATTATATGTATGTCAATGCCATCACACCATCTGCCTTCACTAAGTCAATGCCTCTCTCAGGGTTTAAAAAAACCTCTATTTGTATGGGCGAATAGGAACCTGCTAATACATAAAATCACCTAAGGCTTGTGGGGGAGGGGTGAATAGTCAGAAGGCATCGCCCCATAATCTAAACAAGAAAAAAACAGCTGGCACTGTCTAACATGCAGTGTGAACAGGTGCATAGCTGAACATAACATATTATATCAGATTTATATTCTTCATTTGCATGTCTTATGGTACCTTTACACGCCGCGACGGCAGGCTGGATACATCGCGCTACAGGCTACAAATGTAGCTTGTAGCGCCAATGTAGCCCGTCGTAGCGGCGTCTGAAGACGCGACGCTACAGCCGGCGACAGATACATCTGTTTTGGGCTCTGCTCGAAAACAGATGGCTATATCGCCGATGGTAGCGAGCTGTATCGGCGTGTAAAGAAGCAACGGAAGGGAACTCTGGACACCCTGCGCTGTAGCTGCAATGTAGCTAAGGCGTGACCCAGGCTCCGGGATACCGCGCCCCTACAGCGAGCATTGGATGAAGCTCCTGCATGACGATTGGTAGTCGCTGCCTAGGGCGGCATATTTAAGGAGCTGACCAGTCACACTACACAATCGCTCGAGCGTGCTGTATTTCTCAGCCTCCTGCGATGCCTGGCCAATCATGATGATATTGCGCTGTCCTATCATCGTACGGACGGCTCGTAATCCAAGATTGTGGCACGCCTATGTGCTGTCCCTGCTGTATCAGGTCCGCCCATATTAGCTTGTTGTAGCGCTGTGTAAACGTGGTACGCTAAGCTACAGCTGGCTACTTGAGGCACCCGGCGATGTAGCTAGCTACAGATGTAGCGTGGCGTAGCGCACCTTATGGCGGCGTGTAAAGAGGGTGCGTTGACCGTTTGTAGCCGTTTGAGCGTGCTCGTGCACGTGAAGTAGCGCGATGTATCCAGCCTGCCGTCGCGGCGTGTAAAGGTACCATTAGGGTGGTTTCACACTTGCATTTTTATAGCAGCGCAGCCAGATCAGGATGAAAGTGGGTTCATCCTGATCTGGCCGTGCATCTGCAAATGCATGTCACCGCAGCTGCCGGATGCCTGATCCAAAGGATGAGAAGGCAAAATAAAATTTAATAAAACTTAGTGTGCACATGCTTATAATGTGTGGGCACCTGGGGGGGGCTGCAGGAGTAGTTTAAAACCACTAAATTATCACTATCACTGTTTCAAGTCCTGTCGGCATTTGTCAGCTAGAATCGGGATTTCTCTGCCTCTTCTACCCACTGAACTGTCAGAAATGGTATAGAAGCTCGATCTACGCCACATTTGCCAGTTCTGTACATTGAAGAGGCAGAGAAGTCCCGCTTTGCACTGGCAAATGCCGGCAGGACTTTAAACAGTGATAGTTAAAAAATTAAATGTTATTATTATTTTTGAACAATAACGTAGGGCAAAAGTCCTTTTTCTGAGGCAGGGGGTACATGCGTTTGAGGTGCAGGAATTACCCTGGGCATGCTTATTATGTTACAACGGATCCGTCCTCTCTGGATCTGTTCACCATTGAAATACATAATATTTGCGTCCGCATTGTGATGCATTCAGATGCATCAGGATTTTTGCCAAACTCAAAAACCGCAACATGGTGCGGCTGGGGAGGTGGCCAAAAAGACGCAGTGATAAGGAACCCGCCGAAAACCTGCATGCACTTGCAGCCCCATTTTACGTATAGGGACAGATGACTGATCAGTAGGCTTCAGGATTTGGATGGATTACGACGCAAGACAAAAAAAGGCAAGTGTGAAACCACCCTAAGGGTACCTTTACACGCGGCTACATTTCTAGGGTGGCTACAGGTAACTTACTGGTTGCAGTGAAATCATGGAGAGATTATTCCATTTGTACACAGCAACAAGATAGAACCTTGTCTCCCTGATTTCACTGCAACTAGTAAGTTACCTGTAGCCAGCCTAGAAATGTAGCTGCGTGTAAAGGTACCCTTAGCGTTACAAAATGCAGCTGTCTGTTTGATATGGCACTGTATCCTATCCGATTGAAGATTTAAAATGTTGCATACTTGTGTACCTATTAAGCCAAGCTGCCCTATGTAACACTAACAAGTATGCCACAAGATTACTTATCACATTATTCTCCATTTTGATGAGTCGCCTTAACTGTGGTTGAACCAACAGGCCATGCCTGCATCATTTTACAGCATGAATTTCTGCCACATATTTCCAATATTGTTAACCCTCATAAATGGACTGTATATTTAAAATTAGCATAGCAACCCTTTTTATAAGATGCACTTTTATAAATGGTAGACTCTTTTATTAATGGTGGACTCTACTACATCTTAATATAACTTGATGGTGAACATTTACAACCCATATGAAGAATGAAAGTCGGTATCACATCTCCTTGGACTGAATGGTGCGGAGGAGAGCATTTACTTCTTATTTTATCAGGCTGGGCAGTAGCCTTATCTCTTAGTATATAATGTTGGATAACATAGCTGTTTCTCTATAGCTCAAAAAATAGTGGCAATATTTCCTAGCGTAAATGAGTATAGCATTCTTTCAGTACCCAGCTCCGGCCAGTGCAGTTATCTGTTAGCAGACAGATGTACAGTATGTCAGCATCCAGAGGTGAGAAGAGTAATTATCTCTTTAAATGTAGTTCTGGGCAGCATAGTTATCTCATAGAGTCCAGCAGTGGCCGGCGAAGCTATCTATCCATGTTCGGTGCCGGACATTAGAATTCTATCAGCATGCCAGGCTTGGCAGCGGTAGCATTGCGTTGTCTGTGTAGTGCACACTACTGCGTAGTACTTGTATATAGGAATAAGGAGCAGAGTCATTGCTCACAGCTGTTCCTTCTCTCCAGCTCATTGTCATAGTTCCTCCTCTCCTCTCCTCTCTCCTCTCCCCTCTTTCCTCTCCTCCCTGCTTCTCTCTGATTCTGTATCTGTTTGTCCCTCCTCTTTGCTTGCTTCTTCTCCCTCACCCTGTGTGTTTTCCTTGCTATCTCACCCTTCTCTCTCTCTAATTTGAGCCTCATTTTGTCTCTTTCTGCTCTGTAGCTGATGTGTTCCTATGCCGTGATATGTATCCTATGTGCTGCAGCTTCACAGCAACCTCTGGATTTTTTTTTTTTGCTGAGTGGCAGTGGATGTGTGCCCTTGTGCGTTGCCGTCTTTCTGTAAGCGTCCTTGTATGTGTATGAGCCTCTGTGGCTTCGTCTTTCTGATATGTGCATTGTGATATCCATAGGATAACCGTGTCACTGTGTGTATGATCGGTACTGAACCCGTGTTTAATTGTGCGAGTGCCTCTGTCACTGCAGATCAGCGTGTGTGTGTGATTCTACATATTATGCTCCGAATGCCAGGAACATTGTATTGAGGTCCTTCAGTGCTATTCTTTCACTGGCGATGGAAAAAGGAAAAGGCATCTCGCAGCTGCGAAAAATGAAGGCCAGGTACAGATATCATCTATCTATGCATGTCATATGGATGTCTCGGTGTACGTAGTTATGCTAAATTACCAAGTGCCGTCTGCAAAAATACCAGTATGGTCCATCTGAGATGGATAGGTATCTCTACAGACATCCTCTTTCTATATATATGTTGTGTGGAATAGACATTTCCGATAAATATATGTCCATTTACATCATTATGTTATCTTCCATTATAGGTTTACTGTATTTTGTGGGGTATTTTTTTCCTTTTTTCCTCCAACAGTAACCCAGCATCATATCTTTAGCAGCCCTTCCCTCATCCCCCCCATTTTTCATTTTCCCCTTCTGAGTATCTATCCCGTACCCCTCCCAGGCATGTTAATATTCAGCTAGTATCGTGAGAACATATGTGCTCCTGGTGTATCTGGCCTGCTTTCTGTATTCCTCTCATGTACATGTACTTCAGCAGCATTATTGACCCCATATTCTACTAGATGACCCAGGAGACCTGTGTGCAAAATGAAGGAGGGAGAATGGTTTTGAGAGAATATTAACAACCCATTGAAAAAAGCAGATGGAGGACATTGGTCACAGTTTTCCTATCCCTTAGGGTGGAAATACCTATATCCAAGGAGATTAAGCTTTAAGAATAGTTCTTGTTTATGTAGGCACTGTGACTATTACAGAACAATAGAATGAATGTGGAGGTGTCTGTAGATACGACTGAGGAAGAAGGAGGAATGTGTATCCAGAGAAAAGGAAGAACAGTAGAGGGAGACTGCTCTATATATTCTAGAAATGGAGCCATGGAGACAGATGACTGTACAGTTTATAGATAAGCAGGAATAGATGGTTATATCAATAGCAATGATATAGCCACACATTAAAAGGATTATGGGGCTTGTCACAAGAGAGTCTGCCTAGAAACCCACCGGAGCACAAACAGCATCCGAGCAGCTCACCGATTTCACAAGATCATAGCGGCTTCTCACATCTCTCTCACTGGAGGATTAGCTCTTTGAATGCTTTACAGGCTAATAAGGCCCAGTATACAGCAAAGACCCTTCACAGGTTCTGTACGCTGGGGCTGTGCCGTACAATGTGCTTCATCACACACAGACTAAGGTGGCCTTCATCTTAGAAAAAGAAGAGCACAGGCTTTCTTTATTCAGTCTTTCCATCACAATGCTATTCTTTCTTTATACTGCACCCAAAATCCCACCAGCCTGACTTGCAGCGGATGTGTATTACATAATCTCTATTATATCTTTTACAATCAGCACCATTTTTGCTATAATAACGGTCAATAAAATGAAAACTACGTACAATATCTCTTCTGTTGATGACCGGCTGCTGTTTAATATTTGTTTTAGTGACCATTGTGACAGTTCCCGATGTATGTTATATATTCAGCATATGTTCTGTGGTGCTAGTCATAACACCATTGTATGCACTGGATAAACAAGTCATCTTCAATGGAAAGAGAATTTGGTCATTTGTGTCCGCCACCTCTTACGAGTAATACATATTAACCATGGTTGTTCTATATGGTCTCCACTAGTGATGTGTTTTGCTATACAATGGACTTAATTAATAATTCCATTATGTTCCTATCACCAGATTTCACTACATTATTGCATAATATTATTGCAATATATAGAGCCTGTATCTATTGCCCATTTCAGTGGCCTAAAGGTTCTCCAATGCCCATTTCCTAATCCTGTGCCTTGGTTATACGTGTATTCATATATTTAGAACTTCTATGGACTAGTGGGTCCCAATAATCACTGATCAGAAGTGATAGCCTGGCCTAGTGATGTATCTAAAAGAGGGAAAACCTCTAATTTTATCTTTATTGGTAACACCAAGTCACATGAGATCTGGCCTGTTTATATTGTTTCTCCTACTGAATACTGACGAGCCATCACAAAGATCCTTACTGATTTGTAAGCCCATCCTCATGTTTAAATGGATAAACACACCATAAAAACCAGGAAGGAAGCCGGCCTGGCGATCAGCTGATCAGGTGTAGCTTCTGAAACCTTCCATAATTAATGGGAAGGTATTGGCCAACCAAGTACTTGGACTTCAGGGACTATAGTATGACATGGCAGTCTTGGTACATTATGACATCAATGAAGCCACCCCAGGGTTAATGAAACAAAACATACATGTTCTCTATGGGATCATACATGCAAATGTTTTTCTTCTTCCTTTGCCAGTATTTTGTAATGTTGCCCCTTCTAATACCTATGGGCTGAGCCCTGACTGTGAATGAAGCAGAGCCCCTCCCTGTCTATTACCAGGAATTCACAGCACAGTCATGTCTAATCAATTATACTTTGTATATATTTAAGATGGATACATGTTATAAAGGGAATAACCACCAATGAAAACCATTTAATTATCATCATGTAACCTACATTATACAGTTTAAAATTAAAACTAAGCGTACAAAAAAAAAAATACTCGAAATTTATCTTATATCTTCCTTTGACTTTGTCCTGTCTTTTATTTAGTAAAAAGTTTAAGAAATATGCAATATGGAGGATTTTTTCTATATGTGTCCCATGAGGTCAGCCATTTTTTCCTTTTCACAAACCTCAGATCAGAGCTTGCTGTATGACAACTGGCTGCAGTAGAAGTTCTTCATTGCCATTGAAGAGGCACAATAACCCCAGGCCTTTTTAATAAGTCACACTTTCTTCAATATCACTTTTTCTCCAAAATGTCTCCACACATTCTTATTTTAGGAACATACAGAAAATTCTGCCAATGCTGGGGAGAACACTATCCACTTCTATCATACTTTCCTGGGATTCTTGATTATTTATTGGGCACATTTCTTACACTGTAGCTCAGCTAGTATATCTTCCATTACTCTGTCTTTTACGATGCCCCCTCCCTGCACTTAACACCTGGTTTATTCTTTGCAGAAATGTACATTAAAATCCATTAAAGCTATTAGATTTCACCTGTTTCATAATGGCCCCCTCATTTTACTGCCAGCATTTATCAGTGTTATACCAAACGTGTATCAAAAGGGAGCTTTGTTTTATGATCATGTAACATTTGGTTTAAAATGTTGCACATTGTGACAATCTAATTTCCATATTTATTTACAGAATTCTAAGAACACTAGAAATGAAAAATAATAAGTGCAATAATCGTCACAAAGAAAGAAAGGCGAAGCAGAAAGCAGCGCACTTCTGTAAACCCTATACCTTAATGTGTTGTTATCCATACCCTGCCACCTCCACAAAGGAAAGGTTCTATAACCAGGACATACTACATACAGTGCCTTGAAAAAGGATTCAGACCCCGTGAACTTATTTCCTACACTTTTTCACATTATACCTACAAACGTAAATGTATTTTTATCAGGATTTAATGTGATACACCAACAATAGGTAGCTGGTATTTGTGAAGTGTAAATCGAATAATAAATGATTTTCTAAATATTTTAAAAGCATAAATCTGACACTTGTGACGCACATTTATATTAGACCCCCTATTGCCCAATACCCCTCAATAAAATCCTGAGTAACCAGTAGCCTCCAAAAGTCATCCAATTATTGAATTGAGTCCAGCTGTTCTGTGAAGGATTTAGAGATTTGTTTGAGACAATAGAGAACAACAAGAAGCATAAAACCAAGGAACACTCCCAACAGGTCAGGGATAAAGTTGTGAGGAAGTGTAAAGCAGGGTTAGGTTATAAAAAAATAGCTCAAGCTCTGAATACCCTGAGCAATAATGTTCAATCCATCATCCAAATATTGAAGTAGTATGGCGCAACTGGAAGCCAACCAACACATGGTGGTCCGCCTAAACTGACATCCCAAACAAGGACATCACTAGTTATAAAAGCAGCCAAGAGGCCCGTGATCCCTCTTAGAATCTGCAGAGATCCACAGCTCAGGTGAGATAATCTATCCACAGGAGCACTATTAGTCACATACTTCATAAATCTGGCTTCTAAGGAGGAGTTGCAAGAAAAAAAACATTTCTGAAAGCAAGCCATAAGACGTCCTGTTTGCAGTTTGGAAAAAGCCATATAGGATGCACAGGTAGCATGTGGAAGATGGTGTTCTGGTCAGATTAAATCGAAGTAGAACATTTTGGGCTAAATTAAATTTCAATGGATTGGTTTAGTTCAAAGCATATTCATGTCTATGAATGGCCCATTCACAGTCCAGCCCTAAATCCCATTGAGAATCCGTGACAAGACATGAAAATTCAAAGACGCTCCCCATCCAATCTCACTGACCTACAGCTATTTTGCATAGAAGAATGAGCAAAAATGTCATCCTCTCTCCAAAAGACTTGTATCACATCTGCGTTTTTCGGCAGATCCAACAGTAACCGGAACATTTGCGGCAAGATTGCGTTTGACCTAATGCATTTCCTATAGGACTTGCGGACATGTGCGGCACTTGCAGTTTTGCACTTGCGGCGAGTCAGAAAAACGCTGCTAGCATCAGTTTTTGTCCTTTGCCGCAAGTGACAGGTTGGCCAGATAGCGGCAAAACTGGCAAGTGCTGTACATGTCCGCAAGGGAATGAATTAGGTTGAACCCAGTCTTGCCGCAAGTGAGCTGACAGATTAGACAAAACTGCTGCATCTTCCGCCAAATGCCAATGCAGTGAAACGCTGATGTGATAGCAGCCTAATTGCAGCAAAAATGATCCTACAAATTATTGACTCCAAAGGGGCTGAATAATTAGAAAAGCATGTATCATTTAATTTACATTTCTCTACCACTTGCTTCTTTGTGTTGGTATTTCATATAAAATCCCAATAAAATACATTTCATTATGTAAAAAAATGTGGAAAAGTTCATGAGTATGAATACTTTATCAAGGTAATGTATCATTGCTTCCCAGCCTTATCTACTAGGGTCTCACCAGCAAGAACAAGATGCATGATATGTTAAATCTCCAGATCTCTGTATTACATTTAGGGTACAGACACATTAGAGGGCTGACTGAGACACAGTCACAATGTGGATGAAAATCAATTGGCCTTGTGAGATGCTGTTTTTAAATTTCAATTATTATTATTAGCCAGGGGTGGACATACCATTGGTGCAACCTGCGCATCTGCATGAGGTAAGATGGTCTAATTCAGGGGTGGGGAACTCTAAGCCGCAAGGGCTGCCAGCAGGTCATGTTTTCAGGATTCCCTAGTATTGCAAAGATTATAATTGAATCACCTGCATATGTAATAATTCCAATTCCTAAGGAAATCCTGAAAACATGACCTGTTGGTGGCCCTTGAGGCCTAGAGTTCCCTACCCTTTGTCTACTTCCACCTCCAAAGTAGGTGGAATTGTGCATTATGATGAGCTCTTGGACCGCAAAAGGCCCATACACTGTTCTTCTAAAGGGGTCCTCTTATGTCTGTGTCCACCACTGCTAATAGCCATGCGGTTGTGTAGTTGAAATAGTAATAAATCATGTGGATGTTAATAATATGTGATCAAATGATAATCATGTTCTAACAATCAGTTTGAATACCATGGTTGCTTGGAATTTTCGGCTGCATCAAGCCCATGTCTTATCCGCCAGCAGCCTCCTGGTGTATCTGGCTTAGAAGCTCCATTAGGGCCATGTGCACACAGTGCATTTTTGAAACCTTTTTTGGTGCATTATTATTGCAGTTTTGTCACAAATCTGCATAACTATCACTGCCAGCAAAGTCAATGAGAATTCTGTGCACATGTTGCTTATTTTGTGCAGTAAGTAATCTGCAGCATGTCAATTATTTGTGCATATTTGCCTGTGTTTTTCAGCTCTTCTACCCTATTGACTTCATTATGAAAAATGCAAGGCAAAAAGTACCCATTTTTTAAGCATTTTTTCTGCTAGTTGATGCAGATTTGGAGCAGAAAATTTCTGCATCAAATACTCAACGTGTCCACATAGCCTTATAATGCTAAAACAGAGATTAGTGCAGAGATTGGAAGGCTAGGGTTTCAGTAGTGAAGTTTCAGGAGCACTCCTTCATACATTGGCTTTGCCTTATCTTTTCCCCCTAGCCAAGTGGTTTTGTACTCTACACATGATGTTGAACCCAATTTTAAGTACCAGAAAGTTTAGCATTTCAACATCAAAGCTATAGAGTTGGCTCTGATGTCACCAGTATACAATTTTTCAGATATTTGTTTCTTAAAAGAATAATATGACCATAGACAAATTATACCTCATAAATATTCTAATAGGGCCGCAGAAGCAGCGCATAAGCAGATGAAGATCTGAGCTGCCAAAGATTTTTATCTGCGTCTGCGCTGCCTTCGCAGCCATTTTGCTTTTAGCCATCATGTCAACTGCAGGAGATTAATCTATCGGAACACCTCCTCCTCCCAGCCTCCAGCCCCCCGCAGCAATGCCCTGCCGTTTCACTGCTGCCCCCCTCACCACTGTCCTGCCTCTTGTGACCACCACCGTGCCCCCTACCCACGGTAATCTGCTATTCGGTGATTATAAGACGCACCCTCATTTTCCCCAAATTTTGGGGAAAAACAAGTGCTTGTTATAATCCGAAAAATACGGTATATTATTTTTTGCTCAAAAAATGTGCTAGGGTTTATTTCATGGTAGTTATTATTTTAGGGGAAAACGTGGCACCATATTTACTATGGCTTAAATTAACTGCTTTAATTTAAAAAAAAGTAGAAACTCTCCCAAAAGAATCACACTTACTGACCCCAAACAATAAAGTTGGCATGTGAATGGGCTCTCACATGCAAATCAGCATCGCTATCAGGTCTCTGCATTCCACAGCTGTTGGCTCCCCCTGCTGGCCGGAACAATGTCACTATCAGAGAGTTAGTGAGAGCAAAGTGATACTGGGATCCGATGTGTTTGTGAGAGCAAGCGAAACAGGAGCCCTGAGAGCGGAGTGGGACTTGATATGTGTGTGAGAGCAGAGTGATACAGGTGCCTAATGTATGTGTGAGAGCAGAGTAATATTGGACTCTATGTGTGTGTGAGAGCGTAGTGATACCGGGACTCTATGTGTGTGTGAGAGCAAAGTTATACTGGGGCCTGATGTATGTGTGAGAGCGAGTAATTCTGGGCTCTATGTGTGTGTTAGAGCGGAGTGATTCTGGGACTCGATGTATGTGTGGGAGAGGAGTGATACTGGGGCCTAATGTGTATGTGTCAGCAGAATAATATTGGGGCCCGATGTATGTGTGATAGAGGAGTGATACTGGGGCCTGATATATGTGTGAGAGAGGAGTGATACTGGGGCCTGATATATGTGTGAGAGAGGAGTGATACTGGGGCCTGATATATGTGTGAGAGAGGAGTGATACTGGGGCCTGATATATGTGTGAGAGAGGAGTGATACTGGGGCCCAATGTGTGGGAAAGCAGAGTGATACTGGGACTCGATGTATGTGCGAGAGCGGAGTGATACTGGAGCCCGATGTATGTATGGGAGAGGAGTGATACTGGGGTCTGATATATGTGTGAGAGGTACTGGGCCTGATGTGCGTGTGAGCTGAGTAATTTGGGTCTGATGTATGTGTGAGAATGGAGTAATACTGGGGTCCGATGTATGTGTGGGAGTGGAGTGATGCTGGAGCCCGATGTATGTATGGGAGAGGAGTGATACTGGGGTCTGATATATGTGTGAGAGGTACTGGGGCCTTATGTGTGTGTTGAGTAATACTGGGGTCTGATGTATGTGTGAGAATGGAGTAATACTGGGTCCGATGTATGTGTGGGAGCGGAGTGATGCTGGAGCACGATGTATGTATGGGAGAGGAGTGATACTGGGGCCCGATATATGTGTGAGAGGTACTGGGGCCTTATGTGTGTGTTGATTAATACTGGGGTCTGATGTATGTGTGAGAATGGAGTAATACTGGGGTCCGATGTATGTGTGGGAGCGGAGTGATGCTGGAGCCCGATACTTGTGAGAGCAGCGTAATACAGGCTTATTTTCGGGAGATTACCAAATCATTTAAGCTGCAGTGGATGCAGCATAAATATCTGTGGTTACCTTTAAGTGGGACATCATGTTATAATTTTCATATTTGTTTTTTTCCTTCATGTTATTTCCTTTTTAATTCTCTAATATGACACTGATCATAGTGGCTTTTACTCCAGCTTATGATGGTAGAGATTAAATGGCAATCGGGAAATAGGAACTGATCGAATTGTCCATGAAAACCAACAGATTTTGATGGCAATATATTATTGATATTTAGACCTACATAAGTGACACTATGGACCTACTTATAATTCTAAGCTGAAGTTTTCATTTATCATTTTGCAAAAAAAATATAGATAATTGCTTTATCGTTATTTTAAATAAACACTTGTTTGGCATTTTATAAAATATGTATATTCCTTATTTGTTAGACAAAGGGAAAATGGAGGACTGTGGTGCATCACATGATTTATTCACAAAGCTAACTTTATTTTTTGCACTTGCAATACACATTAAAACTGCATGAGAAGATTGTCTCAGCTTCCGTTTTATAATTGATATATCGGGTAATTTACTAAGAGCTTACTGGTTTATGAAACACTTATTTGTGAGTTGAACAGTCATGTATTGTGGAGGTGATTCCAGAATATGTCTGACATTTAGATCCTCCAAGTACAATACATTGTTGACATTGGGCTTATATGGTGAAAGATGTTTGCTCCAAGTAATATTCAAAGTCTAAAATCTAATCTAATACGGAGAACGTGTATCTTTAGTCTTGGGTGTGTTCAAATAGTGTATGCTAAGTGTGGCCAATACAAATCCCACTAATTTGCCAGTTGGGTTTTGCCCGCTGTTTGACTATACATTATAGGCGGCCGTCACACGCTTCAATAGCGATATTGTTAGCGATCACGTGCATGCGCGATCGCTAACAATATCGTTTGCCGTCGCTGGAGAGCTGTCACACAGACAGACTCACCAGCGATGTGGAGAGCGAGATCGCTGGTAACTATGGTACACATCGGGTTACTAGGCGCCGCGCGGCACTTAGTAACCCGACGTTTACCATAGATACCATCTCCCAGCATAGGCTCTGCTGCTGGGAGATGTATCATTGTGGTGTCACACACCACGATGAGGCAGATTGTTCAAGCGTTTATCGCTTGATATGAGCTCCGGCTCACCAATCTGTGATGTAACGATTAAGCGATTTTACATCGTAAAATCGCTTGATTGCACGCAGCGATGCACAAACGATATCGCTTAAGCGATCAAAACGCAGATCACTTAAGCGATATCGTGCATTATATTGATGCGTGTGACGGCCGCCTAAGTTCCATAATTACACAGTGCATTGTGAGCAAGTTCTAGCCCCTGGTGAATCATTACCTTCCCCCATACTTAATGGAAATATGGGGGCCCTTTATTTCTTGAAGCTATTTTCAGACTTCACCTATCTCAGTTGAATGGAAGAAATCTACATTTAAATCCACATGTAAATTGGTGTGCAAAATGTAGAGAAAATACAATGAGGAAAACCTAAGGTGCCCGGTGGAATATTTTTGCACACATCAGCAATACATGAACATACGCTAAGGTTCATTACATGATTACCTACTGGGAGAGGTGGCGTTATAGAAGCCATGCACGATTTTTCCTCATCAATTGCGTCTGTTTTATTACATTTGATGTGGACAGCTGCTAGCATAAATGGGAGAAGTAGGATCACGGAAACCCTTTTTTTCCCCTATGGGTGAAGGTCCCTGCTCCTGTCAGGCATTAATGCCATGTCCTGTGGATATGCCAACAAATTTAAGATGGGAATACACCTTTTCCTCTTGTAAGCACAGAACATATAGAACACATAAATATTGTTCAATCATATTTGACACTCCGTTTGCAGGATCTTCTGCCTACTGTAACTATGACAGCCTTTTCCTTACAGTTGTCAAGCAGTATATTACCCTAGCAATGAGTCTTCATTTAGGCAGTGTTGACATTGAGGAGAGAAAGAGTCCTTGGAATTTGCAAGACTAAGGCCGGTTTCATATCATGGCAAGATCAGGTCCGGACAGCCCCAAACCCAATTTTGAAACAGAACCGGATGGCAAATATGCCCTCCGGTCTGGTTTGCAGCCGGATTCCTCATATCACAGCCGCAGCTGCTGAAATTTCAAGATCGCGGCTATCGGAGAGCTAGCCGCAGTCCTGAAATCTCTGCAGGGGACAGCTCCAGGTGCTGAAGTTTACCAGCACTCGCTGCTAAACTCCAACACCTGGCGTCTGGCTCCCGGATCCGATTTTATGTCGGATCCGCTGCGATCCGGCACCATAGACCCCCATGTTAGGGGGTGCCGGATCTGGAGGATCTGATTTTGTCCGATTTTTCCCCCGGACACAAAAACGCTGCAAGCAACGTTTTTGTGTCGGGGAGAAAAATCCAAATTGTCCCGGATCCTCCCAGACAGATGGAAACCGGATGGCAAATAGCTGCCATCCGTCTCCATCTGGCCCCATAGGGCTGCATTAGTGCAAAATCAGGTCCGGGGCTGTCAGGTTTACACCGGACAGCCACGGACCTGATCTTGCCGTGGTGTGAAACCCGCCTTACAGGTTTATAGTAGTACATTTAAAGGTTCTGTGGACAATCTCTTTAAATAATCACAATGGCAACAATTAATAAAATTAATTTTGCCAGATTTTGTCATAAAATGGTCTGAAAGTCAATAAATTTCAACGCAACTCAATGTTACGCCATAGCGTTGTGACTTTTTGTACTTTTACTACATTTTCTGTCGACTCAGCCAAAATAGGTAGAGCTGGGGCGGGACAGGGCACAGCATTATCATTACACCACAGCTTGGTCTTTTTCATGAAGATCAGTAGTGTATCCTACACTAGAGATCTTACTCCAATCTGTAACTGTATAACTTTTCTGGTGAGATGATGGGAAGCCCATCTGTCAGACGCTCCTGATTCATGAAGGCATGCTTCTCTTTATGAATCAGGAGCGTTGGACCCCACCTCACCCCTTCATCAAGACCACTAAGAAAATCACTGGTCTTGGTGAATCAGGGCCAGTATGTGAAAATGCAGAAGGAACCAAGCAAGTCTTTATGGAAGCAAGCACTTTTTAGGCTTCATTCAGATATACTGTTTCCTCATCAATATCAGTTCTGAGTGTCAATTTTTATCATCAGTGTGGCATCTATTTTTCTTATTTGCAAAAAAAATTACAAACTTCTACCCATTATGCAAGAAAACAGACAAAGCTTGACATACTTCTTATGTGAATTTTTTTCACAGACCCATTGATTTGAATGGCCATATTTGATTTGTGACTTGTATCAAAAGCGGATATGACCCTTTTTTGTTTCATTGTTTGGCACACACTCAGCCCAGTATACTATTATAGATACCTGTTCTATCTATAACAAACAAAGGACGAAGAAGTACATGAAAGACGGATGTCTGAATAAGGCAATAGTTTTAGTTTAAGGCTAAGTGCCCACTGTGCTTCTTTTTTGTGCTGCGTTTAGGCCCCTTTCACATCAGCGTTTTTCACTGTTGTGCGGCAGATTCGGGAGATTTACCGCATCTGCTTGATCTGCCGCCCAATGGCCGCACTTGCGGTTCCGATCTGGCAAGCCCCATGCATTGTCTATGGGGCTTGTGGTCTGGTGTAACAAGTGCGGTTCTGCCGAAGCGGCAGGTCCGGCACTTGCAAAAAAAACCTGCTGCTTGCAGCGTTTTTTTTCGCGGCCGCAAGTGCCAGCAATACTGCACTTGCCGCACCAGCCGCAAGTCCCATAGACAATGCATGTGGCTTGCTGCAAATGTGACGCAAGTGCGACTGTTAGGCGGTAAATTTGCCGGATCTGTCACAATCAGCGAAAAACTCTGATGTGAAAGGGGCCTAATATGTGCACAAACGCAGCCAAAGCAGCACAAACAGTTTGTATGTTTGTGCACATACAAACGCAGCACAATTAAAGGCACACACAAAGACAAACACACACAGACAGACACACAGATACTTTCTCACACTGTAGCGAGCCCACGGTGACCCGTGATATCTTTATTCCAGTTATCAGGAGAAGTGACTAAAGGACCTGTGGTTTTGGTCCAATCAGAAACTGGCCATGGGACAGGTTGAATCACATGGCCAGCCTCTGACTGGTCGAAAACCACAGGTCCTTTAGTCACTTCTCCCGATGCCTGAAATGAAGATATCACCGGGAATTAATGTGGGATTGATGGGGAGGGTGAGCATAGGTGCGTCTTTTTTTTGGAAATCGCAAGAAAAATGCACCACAAACTGACTGTGAGAATACCCATTCATTTGTATGCTTTTTTCTGGGGTTAGAATGGAGTCCATGGAGAAAACACAGTCCAATAAAGGCAAGTTAATTGCAGGGACATTAAAAAAACACAAGCAATTTCTGCACCAAAAACGCAGCACCTACAAACACACATGTGGGCACAGCTTTTGTAAAACCACATTGACTTTCATTACAAAGCTGTGATTGTTGCGTTTTTGGTGCAGGCAACACAGCCAAAAAAAGCAGCAATAACACACAGTGGGCACATAGCCTTAGTCCATATGGGACAGACTTTTACTACCGGATTTACGCAGGTGAAATCTGCAGCAGAATATAGCAACCGAGATGAGGGGTCAGTTTAGCCGATGTCATCCTCATGACATAGAATCTTTCTGCATTATGCATTTTAGTGCAAGTTTAAAATCCACAACCAGACATACCGTATATACTCGTGTATAAGCCGAGTTTTTCAGCCCAAAAATTGGGCTGAAAAGTCACCCCCTCGGCTTATACACGGGTCAATACGGTAATCCTATGGGTCCGGGTGCTGGGGGAGGCTGGAGGAGGCGGGGGGGGGAGGCTGCTGACAGCGGCCCGTCACGTGGGGCCGCTCATTAGATATGCACGGCTCCCCCCGCCCATCACAGCGGCAGGGGGAGCCGTGCATACAGCTCCCAGTGTATACAGCAGCCCCCCAGTGTATACAGAAGCCCCAGTGGCACTCGCCCCCCCCATATTGAGAGGAGCCCCCACACTTTTCAGAGCCCCGCAGTGTATACAGAAGCCCCAGTGGCACTCGCCCCCCCCATATTGAGAGGAGCCCCCACACTTTTCAGAGCCCCCCAGTGTATACAGAAGCCCCCCCCAGTGGCACTCGCCCCCCCCCCATATTGAGAAGACCCCCACACTTTGCAGAGCCCCCCCGCTGCATAATCTTACCATCCAGGGTCTTCACCGCGGGTCCTGTCATCATCGCGCTGTGTTCCGGTCTCACGTGACCCGGCGCGATGACGTCATTCGACTGCGACCGCCGGGTCACAAGAGACCGGGAACACAGCGCGCGCGAAGATGGACTGCAGGACCTCCGGTGAAGAAGACCCTGGATGGTAAGATTATGCATCGGGGGGGCTCTGCAAAGTGTGGGGGTCTTCTCAATATGGGGGGGGGCGAGTGCCACTGGGGGGGGCTTCTGTATACACTGGGGGGCTCTGAAAAGTGTGGGGGCTCCTCTCAATATGGGGGGGCGAGTGCCACTGGGGCTTCTGTATACACTGGGGGGCTGCTGTATACACTCAGGGGTTCTGCAAAGTGTGGGGGCTCTTCTCAATATGGGGGGGGCGAGTGCCACTGGGGCTTCTGTATACACTGGGGGGCTCTGCAAAGTCTGGGGGCTCTTCTCAATATGGGGGGGGGGGGGCGAGTGCCACTGGGGCTTCTGTATACACTGGGGGCCTGCTGTATATACCCCCGGGGGCCTGCTGTATCCTGGGGGCCTGCTGTATATACCCCTGGGGGCCTGCTTACACCCCTGGGGGCCTGCTGTATTCCCCTGGGGGCCTGCTGTATACCCCACTGCTGGGGCCTGCTGTATACCCCACTGCTGGGGCCTGCTGTATACCCCACTGCTGGGGCCTGCTGTATACCCCACTGCTGGGGCCTGCTGTATACCCCACTGCTGGGGCCTGCTGTATACCCCACTGCTGGGGCCTGCTGTATACCCCACTGCTGGGGCCTGCTGTATACCCCACTGCTGGGGCCTGCTGTATACCCCACTGCTGGGGCCTGTATACCTGTGCTGGAGTCCACCCTCGGCTTATACGCGAGTCAATAAGTTTTCCCAGTTTTTGGGGGCAAAAGTAGGGGGGTCGGCTTATACACGGGTCGGCTTATACACGAGTATATACGGTAATTTGGAGCAGGATTTTCACAGAAAATGTTACCCCTTTCAATGTAAGGAGTAAGATCCGATGTGCGTTTGTAACTGGAGCTACAACTAAATCTTAAGGCCACGTTCAGTATTTTCTATCAGTATTTGTAGCCAAAACCAGGAGTGTGACAATCAGAAGAAAAGTATAATAGAAACACGTCACCACTTCTGTATTTATCACCCACTCCTGGTTTTGGCTCCAAATACTGAGGTAAAAACTCCCCAAATACTCAACATGTGCACAAGGCCTAAAACTACTCATGCAGAATTTTGATGTGGATTTGTAGCACAGGAACCCAGTATGTATCTTTTCTATGGTCATGATCACTGAATAATACTGTGAAATATTTTGTGATTATATTAAGTTATACTAGGGATATCAGTGAATAGTCAGCAGAAGATTAAGATATATGTGATATATCTGGAAACTCATCTACACGTATGATAAACATACAAGATAAAAAGACTGCAAGTGTTCCTATTCTGTATGGAACAATCGCTGTGCTTACCGTCACACCAAGTGTTAATTCATCCTCCTTTTTCCCAGACTAAAGTTCCTTGTCTGTAATTATCGTTAATCGTCTAATTGCCCTGTCTGCAATGAAATAGCAGAGGAGTGGGGGCTGTGTCTTTGTTTACATCTCTAATGTGCGGGAAAGGTGGAGCAAAATGTTTAGAAAGGGTTCCTGGCGGCCAGGCAGCAGCTAAATCTCTCATATAGTATATAGTATACCTTATCAGTGTATAGACTGTGTTATGCATTAATGTCTATTGGTGATTCAATATATGTTCTCTATACTTATTTCAAGCAGTGCTGGGCAAAATGTTACAGAGTTAAACAATAGTCACAATACTACGGACTATTTAAGATCATTTTCTGGGTCTCATCTAGCAATGAGACTACATAAACAATATACAGAGATTATCTCTTAAAGCATGGGTGGGAAACTCCAGGCCTCAAGGGCCGCCAACAGATCATGTTTTCAGGGTTTCCCTAGCATTGCACAGGGGTTGTAATTATCACCAGTGCATGTGATTATATTATCACCTGTGCAATACTAAGGAAATCCTGAAAACATGACCTTTTGGCCTTTGAAGTTCCCCACCCCTGTCTTAAAGGCAGCTGATCAGATCACCCTTAAAGGCCACTTCACACGCTAGGATATAGGTGAACGAGATCATTAGCTATGTCACGTGACCGCAATCCTTCCGACATCGTTAATGCGTTGTCACACGCATAGATATCGTTAACGGTCTTAAATTTGGCAACGCTCCAGCTATTTGGAGAAGAACGATTGAACGATTTTATAAAGCGACAGGAATAGGAGAAATATGAACAACATCGTTCAAAAAGGTGTCACACTGAACGATGTTGCTTCTTCCCATGACGCTAATTGGACGACAAACTATAGATTTGAGGTCTGGATCACAAATTTTTGATGACCGTTCTAACAATATTTCCTTCCTACATCGTTCGTTTACACGCAACGACGCACAAATGATATTGTTTGAATGATCACAAATCCATGACGTTTCAACAATATCGTTAACGATATCCTAGTGTGTGAAGTGGCCTTTAGGCCCAGTTACACACACAGATAATTGTGCAAAGATCTCTGGTTGCAGTGAAATCATGGACACATTGTTCCATTTTGTGGCCATGTACAAATGTAACAATGTGTCCATGATTTCACTGCAACCAGAGATCTGCGAACAATCTCTGCACAATTATCTGTGTGTGTAACTGGGCCTTTAGTGTGCTAGGAATAACGTATATTAAAGACATGTGAAATGCTGATTGAAATCAACTTGGCCATCATCTAACATATGTCAAAGTGCCAATAAAAACTTATAGGAGAAATACAATAAAGTTTTTTAATTGTAATTTTTTTTAACATACTCACCTACCAAAGCTTTCTCTAGGATCCAGCACCATTCTGCTCCTCTTCTCAGTGATGTCACCATACTTCAGACCAGCGGTTTCACGCTTTGCTCTATGGTGAGCTGGAAGTCTCTTTTACAATGTAAGCCTATGTAACCTCATTCTGTATAGACTTCCATTGTAAAAGCTACTTCGAGGTGTCATAGTTAGCAGTGTGACTCAGAGAGTCTGAGGAGTGGTGACTTCATTCAGGAGAGGAGTAGAATGATGTTGGATCCTCGAGAAACAGTGGTAGGTGACTATTAATACAGTCACAATACACTACATACACATATATGTGTACACAGATTTAATGAAAAAAACTTCATGGGAAGGCTTTAGGCTTTTTTAAAGAGGAGCTGTCACTCCCCTGGTGCATGGCAAACTAAATACAGCACTGAATGCAGCATGTCTGCTGCATTTAGGGAAGGGGTCCCCCATGTCTCTAGCCCCGCTGTAAGCTTTAAAAATACTTTGGAAACCTTACAGATAAGAGGTCGCCTAGGTGGGATCGTATTAAGAGGTCCTGGCTGCTGGCACAGTCCTCCCTGCCTTCTCCTTGTGTGCCGCCTCCTCCTCTTCTGCTGGGTCTGCCCTTTTCTTCTGCTCCTGCTCTGTGTGACGTCAAGAGCAGAAGAGGAGAGCAGACCCAAACGAAGAGGAGGCGGCAGCAGACACATAGAGGGGGCGGAATACACAAGGAGAAGGCAGGGAGGATTGTGCCAGCAGCCAGGACCTCTTACTAAGATCCCACCCAGGCGACCTCTTAACTGTAAGGTTTCTAAAGTCTTTTTTAAAGCTTACAGGGGAGCTAGAGACATCGGGGACCCCTTCCTGAATGCAGCAGAAACGCTGCATTCAGTGCTGCATTTAGTTTGCCATGCACCAGCGGGGTGACAGGTCCTCGTTAAGGTTGTCTAGTTGATTGGATAGGAAATCTAGGTTTGCAGTGCATTAGATCACCTAAGGCCCTATACAGATGTCAATAATTTTTCTCTCACCAAGAACCATGGTCTAATTTAATCAGCTTTTTTGTTCCAATTTTTATCAGTGATTGGTCAATGTTTGGTCAATGATTTTCTCCTATGGGAAAAAAATAATTTAAAATATTCTCCTACCCATTGCAATATTAATCAAGGACAGGACATAGATTGTACATGGATGCAATCCTGTGCTGGCTGACATTTTCACAGACTCATAGACTTGCAAGGGTATTTTGATCTGTGATTTGGATCAAAAACAGACATGTCTATGATTTTTGCATTGACACACTCAAACAAAACGAACATGTGAAAAGCTCCATAAATTATGATGGGCACATATTCTTTCTATACAGGAAAAACAAGTACAGAATACATAGATGAAAAATGGACATCTGAATGAGTCCTTACGCTACCCACACATTGTACTTAGATGCACCTGCCAGACAGCAGATACCCAGCAAGTAGATTAATGTGTAAACTGCTTAGTCCCTTTCCTTCTTACATCTTACATAATGTTTGAGCCTTTTTTTCATACAGCTTTCCATCCATTTGATGGATAAATTATAAATGTTGTCATATTGTTTCCAGGATCTACAGTCAATTTATCACTGTTGAGTCTAATGACTTTTATCATTTTTTCCATGTGGGAATGAAGTATCAATAATCATGTCAACTGATGACCAAATCTCACTTCATATGCAGCACATATTTGATAATTTCCAGCAAATCATCAGCTTTTGAGCGACAGACAGTCACGTTACATTTCAACAATTTTACACAAATATGTATAATATCAAAAAAAAGAAAACAGACCAGCGGCACTCACCATAGTTGAATCTTCTGTTTATTTGACGATTCCAACAAAGTTACATGAGGAGATCGTGCTGTAGGGGAGGGAGGTGCAGGGACGTCAGGTGGATGACAGTGACCGTTTCGCAGCAGACAGCTGCTTCAACTGGCCCTGAGTCAGGACCAGTTGAAGCAGCTGTCTGCTGCGAAACGGTCACCGTCGTCCACCTGACGTCCCTGCACCTCCCTCCCCTACAGCACGATCTCCTCATGTAACTTTGTTGGAATCGTCAAATAAACAGAAGATTCAACTATGGTGAGTGCCGCTGGTCTGTTTTCTTTTTTTGTGATATAATTACACTTACCCTTAGCGGGCACCACCTGATATTGTGCTATCAATCATTTGGACTGATTCTTACCACGGATACTGCCCGGTTCTCTTTACCTCTGTGCTTAGAGTACAAATATGTATAATATTAAAACCTTCTAGTATCCTAATGTATAGTAAGATATGTGCCATCTAAAATAATGTAACATTTTTAAATCATAACTTTTTAACATTTATTATTCTTTTAATCTCTTCAAAATAGATGGCAAGAACAATTCATGTAACATTTCTAAAAGGGTTTACTTAGGGAAGGTTTACACAACCTTATTAGGCCAAAGATGCTTTTAGCTCAAAGCCCAAGATCAGTAATTGGGCTGGGAATTGTGGACACAATATGGACAAGAAATAATGGCCATATTATTCTTGTGTATATCTTCCCATACTTGTAGAATGCGATGTTCTATCTCTTGCAAAATGCTTACTTTTACATTAAGACTTTTGAGCGTTGTTCTTGTTTTCTATGCACTAATGTTTTATTTTTTTTCTAGGTGAGTCAACGGTCCAGTATGATTCTCCCGCTGCCACCCTGCCTGTGTCCCATCCTCTTGCTTCTACTGGGCTCCTACCTGTCCGGCGCTGCCTCAGGTTGTCCCCAACGCTGTGACTGCTCAGCTCAGGATCGATCTGTTCTCTGCCATCGTAAAAGACATCTCAACATTCCTGAAGGTATCCCCACAGACACACGATTGCTGGACCTAAGCAAAAATCGGATCAAGACGCTCAACCAGGACGAATTTTCTGCCTTTCCATATTTGGAGGAGTTGGAACTTAACGAGAACATTGTATCCATCATTGAACCAGGCGCCTTCAATGGTCTTTTCAATCTACGATTCCTAGGGCTGCGAAATAATCGTCTAAAACTTATTCCACTAGGTGTATTCACAGGACTTAGTAATCTTACACAACTTGATATTAGTGAAAACAAAATTGTTATTCTTCTGGATGACATGTTCCAGGACCTGTATAACCTCAAATCTCTGGAAGTAGGAGATAATGATTTGGTATACATCTCTCATCGTGCCTTCCGTGGACTCAACAGTCTGGAAGAGCTGTCACTGGAAAAATGCAACCTCACTTTGGTACCAACAGAAGCTTTATCCCACCTACATGGTCTCATCTTTCTGCGATTAAGGTACCTGAATATTAATGTCATCCGTGACTATTCTTTCAAAAGGTTGTTTCGATTGAAAAACTTAGAAATTGCCCATTGGCCATTCTTGGACACAATGACATCCAATAGCCTCTATGGGTTGAATTTAACATCTCTATCTGTTACTCATTGTAATTTGAGCAATATACCATATGTGGCAATCAGACACCTTGTTTACCTTCGATTTCTTAATCTTTCATATAACCCAATCACATCTGTGGAGGGATCTATGTTGCATGAGTTGCTCAGACTTCAGGAGTTTCACCTGGTAGGTGGACAACTGGCTGTGGTGGAACCCTATGCTTTTCGAGGTCTTAACCATTTACGAGTTCTAAATGTCTCCTCCAACTTTCTCAGTACACTGGAGGAATCTTCTTTCCATTCTGTTGGTAACCTGGAGACACTAATTTTAGATCACAATCCACTAGCTTGTGACTGCCGACTATTATGGATTTTTCGGCGACGTTGGCGCCTCAACTTCAATAAACAGCAGCCATCCTGTTCCAGTCCAGAATATGTACAGGGAAAGGAATTTAAAGATTTCCCTGACGTCCTACAACCTAACTACTTTACTTGCCGACGTGCACGAATCCAGGACCGAAGTCCACAAGTTGTACATGTAGATGAAGGTCATACTGTACACTTTTTCTGCCGGGCTGATGGGATCCACCCCCAACCATACTGTGGCAGTCCCCACGAAAGACTTTCATTACCAGCAAAAGCAATGGGCGTCTGACTGTATTTCCAGATGGAACTTTGGAGGTACGTTATGCCCAGATACAAGACAATGGGACTTACCACTGTGTGGCAAGTAATGCTGGTGGCAACGATACTTCATTAGCTCATCTTAATGTACGCAGTTATTCTCCAGATTGGCCTCACCAACCCAATAAGACCTTTGCCTTCATCTCAAACCAGCCGAATGAAAGTGATGTCAACAGCACTCGCACAAGTGTACCATTCCCTTTCGATATTAAGACTTTAATCATTGCAACCACAATGGGCTTTATATCCTTCTTGGGGGTGGTTTTATTCTGCTTGGTCCTTCTTTTTCTTTGGAGCAGGGGCAAAGGAAACACTAAACACAACATTGAGATTGAGTATGTGCCACGAAAGTCTGATGCTGGACTCTCCTCTGCAGATGCTCCTCGCAAGTTTAATATGAAGATGATCTGATATTGGTTGAGTACTGGGGAAGGTGATGGATGGAGTTATTTGGGCAGTTTGTGAAATGCACGAAGCCTTTTCTCATCCTTCCTTCTCTACGCAGCTGTTTAAATAAAAGCAACATGACTTTTTTAAGAGAAGCAATGGTAACAGGGATTCCTTATCCTGCTGTTTTCAATCCATGGACTTTGTATGTTTGGGGAATGACCTTTGCACTTTTAACCTTGTGAGTTTTATCCCCCAAACGTCTCCAGATCTCAAAAAATGCCCCCTTGGTCCATACCAACAATGCATTTGTTGATATGGCCTTCATGAGGCCAGGATGCGTTCAAAGAATATAATAACAAAAAAAGAATTGGAATATTAACAGAGTTAAGCACGAGGTGTTGTGTGATGGAGGCTAAGAGACTTAAACTGAACTTTGACCTCTGTATCTTCTCCTGATTTCAATACCTGTGATTTTTATGAAAAAATAAATACAATATTATGGAAAAAATTAAAGAAAAACTGTAAAAACTCCAAAAAAGTTATCTTATTTTAAAAATGACAATTTTGTGTTGTCTGTTTTGTGGAAACTGGAGCTTATGGATTAAATGCTGCTAACATTTAAGTTAAACAATAGATGTTAGGGTTTATAGGGTGTAAATGTTAATCACAATATGAATATATACATTATTTTAAGAATTGCAGAAAGAAAAGTAACTAATTTACACTTAAAGAACAATTAAACTATTGAATTATTTTTTATGTGTTAAGACACCCACCATTCACTTAAAAGACTTTAGACGTATGCAGCGTAACTCCTATCTGGGTGAGTGCACAGAGCAGACCATGCCTATGCAAGTCATAGGGTTACCACTGCATGTGTACTCGCTCTGTGCATGTGCTCTGGCCAGTGCAGTACACCGCCGCCTTGTGGGCTGCGCTCTTCTAAAACATCTTTTGAGCAATCAGTAGGGATCCCTGGTATAATGCAAATCTTTAATGAATTAAACATATATAAAAATATAAAAAAATAATACAACTATTACCTGCACAACCATGACTTGCTCCACTTGACCAGTAAACCATTAGGTCTATTTGGCCTGAAATATTAAAGAAATTGATCACTCTCTCTTTAGCTTAACAAATGTGTTGGTGACCTGATTCTTGGCAATTGCTAATATATAAGTATTACATGACCAGGAGGAGACCTTGTTATACTTAAATGTTGGTAAGTGCCAAAAATTCATGCCCCCAATACATATAACAATGGAAAAAAACATTGATCTATGTGGAAAAAAAGGTTAATTTTCCTCAATTTTTACAGGTATGCAAATAACTTATATAATAATGCTGCAAATTGAATGCACAAGTTTTCCAGTATACCTTCAGTGTAACCCGCACCCCAACATGTGTGGGACTGTACTATCATGAATTAGATTAAAGGGGTATTCTGTAGTATGAAAGTTATTGTAGATAGGGATAGCTTTCTGATCACTTCAACCCCCAGCAATCCCCATAAGCAGCTGAATAAAGTTTCTATGCATTCAGCAATCTTCAGTACTCACATTAAGAATGAATGGCACAGCAGTGTGTATGTGATCGACCACACTACTCCATTCAGCCACAGCTCCCCGGGGGCCACGATGGAGGACCCCCTCAGGATTGGAAGATATCTCCTGTCCTATGAATAGGGGATAGCTTTCTGATCACTTCAACCCCCAGCAATCCCCATAAGCAGCTGAATGAAGTTTCTATGCATTTGGTTTTCTCCAGTATTCACATTAAGAATGAATGGCACGGCAGTGTGTATGTGATCGACCACCACTCCATTCAGCCGCAGCTCCCTGAGGGCCATGATAGAGGACCCCCAGGGTTGGAAAGTTATCCCCGTCCAATGAATAGGGAATAACCATCAAACTGGAGAATACCTTTTTAATTACAGAGTATGAATGCATTTTACAGCAAAGTATTTATGAATAGCAGGGTTGGTGTCATGAACTTTGATTTTATCTAGTAGAATACGTAGTAATGCAGAACTCTTAAATGATTTACAAAAGGTATTACAGTATATACGCAGATAAATGTAACAGGAAATAATTTCTATAATTTTGCCTCCCCAATCAATTAACCACAAATCTATTCCACAGTTTTATTATTAGTGACTTTATTAATCGTATACCGTAATTCTCATTAGTGTCATAGTGCAAGTGATATTTTTTATATTCATAGAGTTCATATTTCTGTATCAAAAGCTAAAATACCTTAAAGGGGTTGTACACTTCAAAAAACCCTCTCTTTAGCTTTGTTCCTGATATAAATATATAAATGTTACTAAAGATTTACATTGCTCGAGGTACTGTAACCTTCAGTGACATTCCCGGGTCTCTGCAGCTCTGTTTCTGACTGTGCACCATACAGGAGGGAGTATATTAGCACATCATTGTTGCTGTATATGAGGTGGGCTGGGGGACTAGCTTGTTGCAACAGCGATGCTAGCCCCCATAGTCAGGTACTGCTGCTGATAGCTGAAGGTCAGGGAACCTTTGGAAATACAAATATATTAGTAAGTTCTATTCATTTTTAATAAGGAACACAGAGATGTTTAAGAGTGGAAAACCCTTTCATCTGTATATATCGATAGCACTAACATTTGTTCTCTGAGTAATGAAATTAGATATATTGCTATTTCAATGGGAGTCTGAGAGCCCAAAGTGACAGTATAACTAATACATAGTCTTCTACAGCAAATAGCACCTATAAAAACTGCACTTTTCATTTTCTAACTGCTGTCTCAGTCCTGTAGAAATTGAAGTTTTCTGACATACACTAATGAGGTTGCTCGGAGTGCCCTTGGCATGCTGTCAATCACCAGTGAGGGAGGCGGAGGCACAAAAAACCTGTGGGCGGAATTGTGCACTGAGCTGCGTAGCTACACAAGGGGTGCACCGAGCACCCAAATTAGTATATTTGAGTAAAGTTAAAGTGGTTTTCCCACAAAAAAAGTTAATTTTACAGTTCATTTTATTCAATAGATCTTGTAAAACTAATATTTTCCACAATTAAATGTGTTTAAAAAAAAGTGTTCCTGAGCTGAGATAGGCTAGGGTCACATTTCCGTTTTTTTTTAAGAATCCTGATCCGGTTTTGAGCTTTCCAAAAGCTCAAAACCGGACCAGGAAACGCTCCTCATAGGAGCCAATGCAAAACACCGGATGGCTTCACAAGCCATCCGGTGGCCGTGTCCGGCACTGCTGCCTGCGGTAAAAATCATGCAGGCAGCAGTTTTCGCAGCGTTTCCCTGTACCGCACTGCAGTAACCGGATGGGTCAGGATGTGTAATCCTGAGCCATCCGGTAACTGCATAGGTTGCGGATCCCGGCTATTGCCGGGATCAGCAAACTTTAGTAAAGAGTTAAACTGATTACCTAAAGGACTGTTTGAGGTCTGTAGGGGGGTACAGTTAGACCCCCTACAGACCGGCCGGCCACTTCGATAGGCTTCTTCTATAATTTCCCACCTGGCACGGGCTCCTCGGAGCTCCGTGCATGTCAACCAAATTTCCCCCCCCGTATCACTATAGAGGGGTGCATACACCCCTCTAGTATAGTTATGCTTTAATTATGTGTTCTACACAAAGGATTAGTACAGTCGCAATGTAAGTTCATACTTACATGCTCTCGAAGGCAGAGCCCAGGGATTTCCATGGGTGGGGCTGAGTGCAGCAGTCTCCGCCCGCTCATTCTTGATGGCCGCCCCCTCTGGCCTTGATCCAGTGTTGTGAGGGCGGCCGCGTCATGAAAGAGGCGTGGCTAACATGGCACATAGTTAGCCACGCCCCTTTCCCTGCTATGTACTGTGTAATGGATGTGTCTGACCATACAGTGACATGGTCTGATCATACCACATCTCCTGTGCTGAGATAATCTTATATATATGTCCCTGCTATGTACTGTGTAATGGATGTGTCTGACCATATAGGAATATGGTCTGATCATACCACAGCTTCTGGGCTGAGATAATCTTATATATGTGTCCCTGCTGTGTACTGTGTAATGGATGTGCCTGACCATACAGGGACTTGGTCTGGTCATACCATTTATCCAATGCTGAGATAATCTTATATATGTGCCCCTGCTATGTGCTGTGTAATGGCCATATCTGACTGTGCAGGGACTTTGTCTGATCATAACACAGCTTCTGGGCCAGGGAAGACGCAAAAGAGTTTACAGACATTACAGTACAAGATCACAACTGATTCTTTTTGTACTGTAAAACATTTCCCTGCCTGTTTTTCAAAATGTTTTACCTCTAAGAAAGATTTATTTACAATCCTGTGCTGTAAAGTCTGTATACTTATTGCATTCTTCCCATGCCCAGGAGATTTTATATGATCAGACCATGTCCCTGTATGGTCAGACACGGCCATTACACAGTACATAGCAGGGACACATATATAAGATTATCTCAGCACAGGAGATGTGGTATGATCAGACCATGTCCCTGTACGGTCAGACACAGCCATTACACAGTACATAGCAGGGACACATATATAAGGTTATCTCAGCACAGAAGATGTGGTATGATCAGACCATGTTACTGTATGATCAGACACGGCCATTACACAGTACATAGCAGGGACGCATATATAAGGTTATCTCAGCACAGGGGATGTCGTATGATCAGACCATGTTACTGTACGATCAGACACGGCAATTACACAGTACATAGCAGGGACACATATATAAGATTATCTCAGCACAGGAAAATTTTGTAAACATCAATTTGTGAAATTATCATTCCAAGATCTATTGATTAAAATTAACTTTAAAATTAACTTTGTTCGTGGGAAAACCCCTTTAATTTGCTGCGATCAATATGATGCAATTTTTTTTAGGAGCTATGTCTACTTCAAGTCTATATGCTTAGTTTATGCTATTAATTTGGACTGACAGACACCCTTTAGTGATTTCAGTAAGATTCATACCATGTAATAGATATAAGACAGATGGGATATATTAATTAACATTTTGAGTCTAAAGTAAAAGTAAAAACATTATAGACTCTTATCCATAATTAATTCTTAGCCAAGAAGATCTTAAGAGAAATAAACAGATTGGAACAAATTTAAAGAAACATTCCCCCAGAATTGTATTTCCTAAAGCTGTCTAAATGCATATGTAATATAGTATGTTGATATACTCACAGATCACCATTTTCTCCAGTTTTCAGTGCTGCTCTTGTCCTCTTCTCACTTAAGTGGCTGAAAATCTGACTCATCGGATCACACTTGGGTGTATGTGTGAGCTGGAGGTCTCTTGTAGGGTGAAGGCACACTGTCATGCATCAAAAACGGAGTGTTTTTGCTGCCCTTGGTGCTGAAGTCAGTGCTGAGCTGACAGTCAGTGCTGTACTCGGTGCTGAAGTTTGCTCAGCGGAATTTCTCAGCATGCTGAGAAATCCTGCCGAGAAAACTTTAGCACCGAGGAGTGTAGTTTCAGTATAATAACACTGCTGTTCAAGACCATGAAGAGCAGCTTCAGGATTATACCACTGCTGTTCAGGACCATAGACAGCAGTTACCAGCAAATTAAAACCCCGCTGCTGAGACAACAGTGGTGTTTTAACCAATCGGCTGTCAGCGCTGATGTCACAGCAGTAAAAGCCGATTGGTTGCTGAGACAGCAGCGGTGTTTGCTGACATTGAAAGTATACACACGCATGCGACTATCACATAGTGTGCTGCATGGGTGCGAAATTTTCTTGAACCCATATACTTTCAATGGGCACTCGTGCAAGGAAGGGTAGGGTCACATTGGAAACCTAAATTGCATTCACCGCATCCGGATCCGGATGCGGTGAACGCAATGCCGGTCGCACACAGTTTTTTTCAAAACTGTGTGCTGAATACCGCACTGCGGTCACCGGATGGCTCAGGATGTGTAATCCTGAGCCATCCGGTAACTGCATAGCTTGCAGTTCCCGATCTGGCAAGTTAATAAAGAGTTAAAATAGCTGACCTAAATGACTTTTTGAGGTCTGTAGGGGGGCTTAGACCCCCTACAGACCGGCCGGCGACTTCTACAGTGTTCTTCTACAATTTCTCAATGGTCACAGGCTCTTCGGAGCCCGTGCATGTAAACCAAAGGGGCCTCCCCGTATCACTATACTGGGGTGCATAGACCCCTGTATTACAAATAAGCTGTATTGATGTCTAGTAAGGGTTAAATGTGTACATTTGCATTGTAAGTATATACTTACAACATTCTTTCGTAGGCAGAGTGTAGGAAATCCATGGGCGGGGCTGTGTGCAGCAGCCTCCGCCCGCTCCTTCTTGATGCCCGCCCCCTCTGGCCGTAATCCAGTCTTGTGAGGGCGGGGACGTCGTTAAAGGGGCGTGGCTAACTATGTGCCGTGGTTAGCCACGCCCCTTTAACGACGTGCCCGCCCACAAAACACTGGATTACGGCCAGAGGGGGCGGGCATCAAGAAGGAGCGGGCGGAGGCTGCTGCACACAGCCCCGCCCATGGATTTCCTACACTCTGCCTACGAAAGAATGTTGTAAGCATATACTTACAATGCAAATGTACACATTTAACCCTTACTAGACATCAATACAGCTTATTTGTAATACAGGGGTCTATGCACCCCAGTATAGTGATACGGGGGGGGCCCCTTTGGTTTACATGCACGGGCTCCGAAGAGCCTGTGACCATTGAGAAATTGTAGAAGAACACTATAGAAGTCGGCGGGCGGTCTGTAGGGGGGTCTAAGCCCCCCTACAGACCTCAAAAAGTCATTTTGGTCAGCTATTTTAACTCTTTATTAACTTGCCAGATCGGGAACTGCAAGCTTTGCAGTTACCGGATGGCTCAGGATTACACATCCTGAGCCATCCGGTGACCGCAGTGCGGTCCCGGTAAACGCTGCGAAAACTGCTGCCTGCATGATTTTAAACGCAGGCAGCAGTGCCGGATCCGGCCACCGGATGGCTTGTGAAGCCATCCGGTGTTTTGCATAGGCTTCTATCAGGAGCCTTTCCTGGTCCGGTTTTGAGCTTTTTTAAAGCTCAAAACCGGATCAGGATTTTAAACAAAAAACGCCGATGTGACCCTAGCCGAAATCATGCTGCGATTGAACTCGCATTTCACCCTCAATGCGAGTTCATGCTTTCAAAACGCACTAATATCACCAGTAGCATTTGCTTAAACTGGTCCGAGTGCAATGAGAGTTTTTCTCGCATTGCACTCGCGCGAGTCTCACGCCCAGGTGCCTCCACCCCTACAGTGTAAGCCTAGGGAGTATCAGTACGAGGCAGCAGCATAACTACAATAGATGCAGGGTTTGCAATTGCACCCTGGCCCTAGAGCCTGGGGGGCCCCAAAAGTCCCTATGGCCTATAGAAAAAGATGAATGATTTTAAAGATTTGCAATAATTGGGGGTCCCTTTGGAGCTTTCGCATCATTACCCATGAGCCTCAAATTACGACTGGACTACAAGGCTCCATAAGCTTACATGCTAAAAATTACTTTCAGATGACATGTTGACTGTAATCTGATCCGGCAAGTTGGAAATGAAGTTACGTGAGTAAGAAGAAGAAGCCGGAGTGGCATTGGAAACTGTTGAAGATGGTGATTGTATATAATCTAGCACAAGTGGAAGAAAACACATTTAGACAGGTTAAAAGAATACATTTTTGGGATGTTTCTTTATTATCTAAATCAAGGGTCTTAAACTTCAGGCCTTGAGGCCGGCACATAGTGCAGGTTTTCAGGATTTCCTTAGCATTGACAGTTGGTTAATCTGATTACCAACTGTCTAATGCTAAGGAAATCCTGAAAACCTGCACTGTGTGCAGCCCCCTTGAGGCCTGAAGTATGGGACCCCTGATCTAAAGTGTGCCTGAACTTTGGTGTACAAGTTATTTATACAGTTACAGTTGTTAATGATTTTTTACACTATTTGTGCCTTGCATTTTAATAAGTTGTCTAGAGTAGGAGGGTGGATTCTTAAAACACCAAATTCATTAGAAGAGTCATTCAGTTTTCTGGTGTGAAAACAGTGTAATAAGTCAACTAAAAGATGGTATAAAGTTAGACAAGCGTATCTGAACATGCACCATATTTATCATCTGGCATTACACACTGTGATAGTTTCTGTCTAAGATCATTCACTGACAGGTATCTCTCCAGGCTCCTACATACACAAGATAGCTTGGTTGGACCAAACGTTTATTTGTTCTCCAAGAGAAGAGTGGAGAAAGTCTCTGCCAGGTACCTCTGCCAGTGGCTTATCTCCTAAATAATAAAGAGGTTGGATGGAAAGATTAAAACTACGTGACCCTTCTCTGACATCAACTATTGAGGTACAGTTGGGAGGCCTCCATTCATCTGCGGCTCATCCCTCCAATATCGGTGGATTTTGTCTGATTGTAGTCTAATTAATATATTAGCCTAAGTTAACTGTATTAAAAATATTAAGGTTTAGTAAAATCTGATTCACTTAAAGAAATTAGTGGTATCTTCACGCACTATTTTTTCAGTGTTTTTTTTATAAAATAAGTGTGAATTTTATGCGACAAAGTTCATTTTAAGGTTGATTTTAATGAATAGATCTTGGAATAATAATAATTTCCCCAATTGGATAAGTTTAACAAAAATTGTATTGTGCTGAGATAATGTGTAATGACTGTCTGACCGTACAGGGACATGGTCTGATCGTACCTCATCTCCTGTGCTGAGATAATCTTATATATGTGTCCCTGCTATGTACTGTGTAATGGCCGTGTCTGACCGTACAGGGACATGGTCTGATCGTACCTCATCTCCTGTGCTGAGATAATCTTATATATGTGTCCCTGCTGTGTACTGTGTAATGGCAGTGTCTGACCGTACAGGGACATGGTCTGATCGTACCTCATCTCCTGTGCTGAGATAATCTTATATATGTGTCCCTGGTATGTACTGTGTAATGGTCATGTCTGACTGTACAGGGACATGGTCTGATCATACCACATATATTGTTCTGAGATAGGGTAGGGTCACATTGAAAACCTAAATTGCATTCACCGCATCCGGATCCGGATGCGGTGAACGCAATGGCGGGCACACACATTTTTTCTCAAAAATGTGTGCATAATACCGCACTGCGTTCACCGGATGGCTCAGGATGTGTAATCCTGAGCCATCCGGTAACTGCAGAGTTTGTGGTTCCCGATCGGCAAAGTTAATAAAGATTTAATGTGAGTACCGAAATGACTGTTAGAGGTCTGTAGGGGGGCTTAGACCCCCCTACAGACCGGGCGGCCACTTCTATAGTGTGTTCTTCTATAATTTTACCTATGGCACGGGCTGATCTGAACTCCGTGCATGTGATCCAAATATCCCCCCTCCCCCTATCACTATACTGGGGTGCATAGACCCCTGTATTACAAATAAGCTGTATTGATGTGTAGTATCGGTTAAATATGTACATATGCATTGTAAGTATATACTTACAATCTTTCGTAGGCAGAGTGAAGGAAATCCATGGGCGGGGCTGTGTGCAGCAGCCTCCGCCCGCTCCTTCTTGATGCCCGCCCCCTCTGGCCGTAATCCAGTCTTGTGAGGGCGGGCACGTCGTTAAAGGGGCGTGGCTAACTATGTGCCGCGGTCAGCCACGCCCCTTTAACGACGTGCCCGCCCTCACAAGACTGGATTACGGCCAGAGGGGGCGGGCATCAAGAAGGAGCGGGCGGAGGCTGCTGCACACAGCCCCGCCCATGGATTTCCTTCACTCTGCCTACGAAAGATTGTAAGTATATACTTACAATGCATATGTACATATTTAACCGATACTACACATCAATACAGCTTATTTGTAATACAGGGGTCTATGCACCCCAGTATAGTGATAGGGGGAGGGGGGATATTTGGATCACATGCACGGAGCTCAGATCAGCCCGTGCCATAGGTAAAATTATAGAAGAACACACTATAGAAGTGGCCGCCCGGTCTGTAGGGGGGTCTAAGCCCACCTACAGACCTCTAACAGTCATTTCGGTACTCACATTAAATCTTTATTAACTTTGCCGATCGGGAACCACAAACTCTGCAGTTACCGGATGGCTCAGGATTACACATCCTGAGCCATCCGGTGAACGCAGTGCGGTCCCGGTAAACGCTGCGAAAACTGCTGCCTGCATGATTTTAAACGCAGGCAGCAGTGCCGGATCCGGCCACCGGATGGCTTGTGAAGCCATCCGGTGTTTTGCATAGGCTTCTATCAGGAGCCTTTCCTGGTCCGGTTTTGAGCTTTTTTAAAGCTCAAAACCGGATCAGGATTTTAAACAAAAAACGCCGATGTGACCCTGGCCATAATCTCCTGTGCTGAGATAATCTTATATATGTGTCCCTGTTATGTATTGTGTAATGATCATGTCTGACTGTACAGGGACATAGTCTTATCATACCACGTCTTCTGTGCTGAGATAGGCTAGGGTCACATTTCCGTTTTTTTTGTAAAATCCTGATCCGGTTTTGAGCTTTCAAAAAGCTCCAAACCGGACCAGGAAACGCTCCTGATAGAAGCCTATGCAAAACACCGGATGGCTTCACAAGCCATCCGGTGGCCGGATCCGGCACTGCTGCCTGCGTTTAAAATCATGCAGGCAGCAGTTTTCGCAGCGTTTCTGGGACCGCACTGCGGTAACCGGATGGCTCAGGATGTGTAATCCTGAGCCATCCGGTAACTGCATAGGTTGCGGATCCTGGCTATTGCCGGGATCCGCAACCTTACTAAAGAGTTAATTTTGAGACCTAAATGATTGTTTGAGGTCTGTAGGGGGGGCTTAGACCCCCCTACAGACCGGCCGCCCACTTCTATAGTGTTCTTCTACAATTTCTCAATGGGCACGGGCTCTTCGGAGCCCGTGCATGTCAACCAAAGGTGCCCCCCCCCCCCATCACTATACAGGGGTGCATACACCCCTGTATTACAATTATGCTTTAAATATGTGTTCTAAACAATGATTTATCCAAATCGCAAACTAAGAATATATTTACATGTGTCCGGAGGCAATCACCATGGTTTTCCATGGGCGGGGCTGTGTGCAGTAGCCTCCGCCCGCTCCTTCTTGTTGGCCGCCCCCTCTGGCCGTAATCCACTGTTGTGAGGGCGGGCACGTCGTTAAAGGGGCGTGGCTAACCACGGCACTTAGTTAGCCACGGCCCTTTAACGACGTGCCCGCCCTCACAAGACTGGATTACGGCCAGAGGGGGCGGCCATCAAGAAGGAGAGGGCGGAGGCTACTGCACACAGCCCCGCCCATGGAATTCCCTGCTCTCTGGCTCCGGAACATGTAAATATATACTTACAATGCAATTGTGACAATTCTTTATGTAAAACACATAATAAAAGCATAATTGTAATAGAGGGGTGTATGCACCCCTCTATAGTGATACGGGGGGGTAGGGGCAACTTTGGCTGACATGCACGGGCTCCTCGCCCGTGCACAGTAAGAAATTGTTGAAGAACACTATAGAAGTGGGCGGCCGGTCTGTAGGGGGTCTAAGCCCCCTACAGACCTCTAACAGTCATTTAGGTCAGCTATTTAACTCTTTACTAGGTTTGCTGAGCCGGGAAACGCAAACTCTGCAGTTACCGGATGGCTCAGGATTACACATCCTGAGCCATCCGGTGACCGCAGTCCGGTATTCAGCACACATTTTTGTAAAAAAATGTGTGTGCTCGGCATTGCGTTCACCGCATCCGGATCCGGATGCGGTGAATGCAATTTATGTTTTCAATGTGACCCTACCCATAATCTTATATATGTGTCCCTGCTATGTACTGTGTAATCCTCGTCTCTGACCATACAGGTACATGGTCTGATCATACCACATCTTCTGTGCTGAGATAATCTTATATATGTGTCCCTGCTATGTACTGTGTAATAGATGTGTCTGACCGTACAGGAATATTGTCTGATCATACCACATCTCCTGGACCAGGGAGGAAGTAAAACAGTATAAAGACTCAATAGTATAGGATTGCAGCTGCAGCTATCTGTGAGGTAATACATATTTTTTAAAGCAGGAAGGGAAATGCTTTACCTCACAAAAGGAATCAGCTATGATCCCGTGCAGTGCTATCTGTATAATCTCTTCTGAGTCCTCCTCTGCTCAGCAGATGAGGTATGATCAGACCATGTCCCTGTATGGTCAGACACAGCCATTACACAGTACATAGCAGGGGCACGTATATAAGATTATCTCAGCACAGGAGATGTGGTATGGTCAGACCATGTCCCTGTATGGTCAGACACAGCCATTACACAGTACATAGCAGGGACACATATATAATATTATCTCAGCACAGGGACATTTTGTAAACACATTCAATTGTGGAAAATTATTATTACAAGATCTATTGATTAAAATTTACTTTTTTGTGGGAAACCCCTTTAAGCTACATTCATGCCTAAGGCTGCTTTCACACTGGTACTTTTGGAACTCGTGAGCATACAGGAAAACCCTGTATGCCCACAGATTCCCACACAACAGGCAAACTGGATGCAGCAAGCAGCATCTGTTTGCGTTCTTTTCATAGATCAGTAGGATCAATAATGACACGCCCCTAGCATTAACAATTGTGCCGTGCATATGTCCTGCGCATTTGCAGATCATGCGTCATAGCCCGGAAGTATGGATCAACCGGGATCTGTACTGTCTGTGGCCCATAATCTTTCATTCTTAATTTTCACGTGGTGCCACGGATCCGTGTGGATCCGCGGCATCATTTTACTTTTCGCAGAGACCAAAAACATAGCAAGATATGTTTTTGGTCTACGTGAAAACTATGTTTTGCCGCGGATCCTTGTAAACGGTTACACAGGGATGCCCACAGAAGTGTTTTCCATCCCCATTAAAAAGACAATGGGGCCGAAAACTGATCCGTGGGCATCCGGTATGTGGCGGATACCCACGGCTGTCAATGTAAAGGCAAACTAAAGGTGATCGTGAATGAGAGTTGTGAAAAACAGGCTGCTGATCACCTGATGAACGAGTCAAACATTTGTTCGTCAGGTGAAATGTTCTATTGTGCTGCACAAAAAAATCATTGTTCTCAGCAATAAGGCTAGGGTCACACATGCCAATCATTTTTTTCCACTGGTTTCAATAACAGATTCGTTATTTTAAGGCTGGTTTTTGAGCCTCCTGTGCAGCTATGCGATTTTCGGCCAAAAAATGCTAGCAAAAATTGATCAATTAACGGATGGTGCCTATATGTGCCATTTGTTAACAGATCCGTTTCCCATAGGGCCCCATGTTAAAAAAACGGATCCATTTTTTTACTGCACCCAAAAAACACTGCTTGCAGCATTTTTTGGGTCCTGTTAAAAAATTGCATAGCAGAGCAGTCACACTTGAGTCCTGGATCTGTTAACAGCATCAGTTTTTGGACTTAGAATTCTAAAGTTGAAAAAACTGATGCAAATAACAGATCTAGGGCTCAGGCTGCTTTCACATTATGATTTTGGAGGATCCGTGGCTATCCGTTGTAAAACGGACAGCCACGGATTCGATTTGGGCCCCATGTATCTCTATGGGCCACGGATTGGATCAGATTTGCCCTTGGTGGCACCCAATTTGTGTTGGATCCCCTTTGGTCCGATTTTTTGCTGTACTCAAATTCGGAGACTGCGCTGATTTTGGGCACAGCGGACCAAATCGGACCGCATTGGAACCGACCCAATCCGCAGCCGTTAACATGGGGGCCTATGGAGAACGGGTCAGAGGAAACAGCTGATCGTTCCTAGGACCTGATTTTAGTGTACTGAGCATTTTCAGTACACTAAAACCGCTATGTTCCCCTTTAATTTCACTTCCGCAATTTTATATACATGCATTGCGGAAGTGAAATTAAGTTAATGGAGGGTTAAAAATAAAAAAATATTATGCTCACCTCTCTGGCGGTGTCCCACGCTGTCTCACTCCTGGGGCTTAAGGACCTGGCGTTGTCTGGCAACCTGATCAGCTGAGCAGTCATGTGACCGATCAGTTGATCGGGATGTCATATGACCGCGCAGTTTAAATCTCCTGTCCGCCGATCAATTTTGGCGGGCTCAGAATTTAAACCGCTCAGCTGATGCCAGTCATGTGACCGATAAGCTGAGCGGTTTAAATCCTGCGCCCCCCAAAATTGATCGGCGGACAGGAGATTTAAACTGCGCAGTCATGTGACAGCCCGACCAGCTGATCTGTCACATGACCGCTCGGCTGATCAGGTTGCCAGGCAATGCCAGGTCCTTGAGGAGCGAGACAGCGCAGGACACCGCCAGAGAGGTGAGGATGTTTTTTTTTTCATTTTTAACTCTTTGTTCACTCCAGCAATTTATATATATGTACATTGCGGGAATGAAAGTGCCCGCCTTGCCTGCGCTTTGCAGCCTCGGCCTTTCTGTGTCGGGGTCCGTGACAATCACGGACTCGGACACAGAACTAGTATCTGGAGGTCACCTCCGATGCTGTCCGTTCCTGTCCGTGGGAAAAAAAACGTGATGTGAAAGAAGCCTTATGTGTGACCCCAGACTAAACCAGACTCGCACTGCCGAGAGCAATGATACCAATGTGCACTGAGTGATCTAGCATAAATCACTCAGTGCGCATCATTTACTTTGGCCTATGTACACAGCCATTTAAACCAGTAAGGATCAGTAAGTAGTTACTTAGTGATTAGTGTTTACTGATCAGCAGACA
Source organism: Allobates femoralis (assembly GCA_033576535.1). Classification (NCBI taxonomy): domain Eukaryota; kingdom Metazoa; phylum Chordata; class Amphibia; order Anura; family Aromobatidae; genus Allobates; species Allobates femoralis. Next base: position 216,629,459 of record JARQOC010000004.1, read on the forward strand.
TATTGTTCTTTTGGTTAATGGTCCCGTCACACACAACGACACTCCAGCGATCCCGACAGCGATAACGACCTGCCAGGATCTCCGGAGCGTCATTACCTGGTCGCTGGGGAGCTGTCAAATAGGCAGATCTCCCCAGCGATCAGGGACCTGGGAGCCACCTCCCGCATCGCTGAAGGCGATGTTACCAGCATCCTCCCTGCTTAGCTCAGCCTGTAAGCAGGGAGGAAGCTGGTAACTATGATAAAACACCGGGTATCTAGGCAGCGCGCGCTGCTTAGATACCCACTGTTTATCATAGTTCCCAGCTTCCTCCCTGCTTAGCGCTGGTAACCATGATAAACACCGGGTATCTAGGCAGTGCAGCGCTGCCTAGATACCTGGTGTTTACCATGGTTACCAGCCCTGTGAGGACACTGATCGCTGGTCTCTCGCTGTCACACGCAGCGATGAGTGCTGACCAGCGAGGGAGACAAACGACCAAAAAATGGTCCTGAGCCCTTTGCAGCGATCTCACAGCAGGGGCCTGATCGCTGCTAGATGTCACACATAGCAACATCGCTGGAGAGATCGTTGTACCGTCATAGTTACAACGATCTCGCTAACGATCTCGTTATGTGTGACTGGGGCTTAAGGCCCAGTTACACACACAGATAATTGTGCAGATATTGTTCGCAGATCTCTGGTTGCAGTGAAATCATGGAAACATTGTTCCATTCTGTGGCCGTGTACAAATATAACAATGTGTCCATGATTTCACTGCAACCAGAGATCTGCGAACAATCTCTGCCCAACTATCTGTGTGTGTAACTGGGCCTTTAGTCCATGCTTTTATTGTTGTCTTTTTTTTGTAGCATTTGGAATATGCGTTTTATTTCCAGGTAGTTTTGAAGTCTCATGAAGAAGCCTGAAGGAAAAATGAAGCAGATCCTAAAGATTATTAAAATGAAAACACTTTTGTACTGTATGTTACACATATTTTACTGTAGGATTATTATTAACATTGTGCTTTCTGCTTCTAGGGGGGACCATCATCTTCCACGGTAACTCACAGACATTATCCTCACTGTCCCCATTAGAGCTCACAATGTATATTCCCTATCAGTATGTCCTTATAGTGTGGGAGGAAACCCACACAAACACAGGGAGAACATATAAACTTCTTGTAGATTGTGTCCTTGGCAGGATTTGAACTCCAAATTCCAGTATAAAGCAACAGTGCTAACCACTGAGCCACCATGCTAACCATTTAGCCATTTTGCTAAATATTTAAAGCACCACACCAGTGTTTATTATTTCACCGCTGGAGTGGTGCTTCTAATCTAGGTCCCTGCCTCGTCTGGTATCTTCATCAGTTATCAGCGTAGCTTCCATTGATCTTAGGTAGTTTGTTACAGACCAGACCTCTCCAGTATTTTATGGAACGATCCAGAGTTTACAAATCAATGCAAGTCTATGAGGGCCTCATTCTTCCTCGCATAGACTTGCATTGAGAGTTTCTGACTTCCAGCTAGCAAGACGTTGCTGTCACAAAATGGCATTGCAGGACAAGGGTCATGCTGAAAAAAGTGAAGATGCCGAAGGATGAGTATAAAACTAAGGACAGGGACCTCAGGTTAATTGCACCACTCCAGTGGTCAAAAGATCTGGAGTGGTGCTTTAAAAGTAAAAATCTAACAAAATTTATCTCCAGTCCAAGGTATTAAAAAAATAATATGAGATAAAATGTCTGCGGTTGCCAGGTCCTCGCAAATAGCCCTGTACAGCGCATCCAAGGTAAGGGGAGTAACTCCATGAACTTTGCAAACAATATTCGTTCAGTAGAGGTAAGGTGCATAATGTTGGCAGGAGTCTGAAAAGGGAATGGATAGATTGGACACTGGTATAGATAAACACAGCTGCAATGTAGCGGATGGAAACAGGTCCCAATTTCACCATCGTATATTGTGTGTAGACAGTGTTCTGCGCATACTTCATAGCAAACACTGCAACTTGTAGTTCCACAGCAGAATACGTTACTGTTCTTGTAAGGTTAAACTGATGTAACCACCAGCTCCAACAATATTGGATGAGTCTGGATATAAATGTGTCAAATGCGTTTCAGAGTATTTCTCAACTCCTTTTTCAATAACTTTTTAAACAGTTGCCTCTTTTATTCATAAAATTGAGCAGATATTTGAGACTGTTGTTAAAGGTAACCTGATCGATGGTTCCCAAACTACGGGCAGCTTGAATCAGCACAATTGTAGCCAGGTACAGTTTATCTATAGTTATACATTAAAGAACCACTTCAGCATTGTGTTTTTCAGCGCTGAAGTGGTGCTTTAAATCTAAGTCCCCAGCGCCCCAATCTTACACTTACCTTCCGGCATCTTCACCTTTTTTTCTACATCACTCAGGTGTTGGGGCACCATTTTCTGCTTGTAACTTCTGACTGGCCGGAAGTAAGAAGTTACATTACAAGCGCTCAATACAAGTCTATGAAAGCAACCTATAGATTTGTATGGGTATGTGTGATCTGACAAACGCAACATGCTGCAAATTTTTCCTTGGTTCGATCTTGTCTGAGGAAAAAATTGCAGATGGACAATGCCTCATTGTTTTAGACTGGTGCAAGTGCAATCCGATGTTTAATTGCATTGTACTCGTCTGTTGACAACGCAAGTGGAACCCAAGGCCTAAGGGCAGGACTCTTATATTTAAAGAGGACCTGTCACCAAACCAGGCATGGTGATCTAATTACAGCACTGGATACAGCATGTCTCCAGCATGCAGGCAAGGGGTCCCCCAGCACTTGAGCAGCCCTGTACCCCAAGATAATACAGGGCGGGGCTACACGGGAGAGAAAAAAAACTCAAATGCTGCAGACAGGGAGAGGATGATTGGCAGCGGTGGGCAGATTACCGGAATATACTCATCTTTTCTCATTGTTGCTCTAGTTGATTGACATGTTCTTTACTATGTGTGGAAATACACTATCCTACTTATATGCAAGTCTCTTGGACGAGACTAGGATCAGTCACCCTGAATGGATGGGAGTGTCAGCTGCTTGTGTTTTTGTGCAGCATCATACACCGGTCCAGAGAGGGAAAGGCCGTTCAGGGTCACTGATCCGAGCTGTGGCGGACCTTTAGCCTGATGGGCCCTGGTGCAGCCTTAGGTGAGGACCGGGGGGGGGAAGATGGGGAGGGTGCTGGCAGCGTCAGGCGCGGGGCTGCGGGTGCTGGTGGTGAGAGGGGCGGTGCTGGCAGGGGGGAGCGTGCGGCTCTTACCTGCGCTGCATTGTGGATCTGGGTGCCAGGGCAGCTGGAGAGGAGAGGTGGGGCGGGATCAGCCGAGGGAAGCAGGAAGCTTCCCTCAGTTAAGCCCCTCTCCTCTGACACAGGGACATGGGGGTCGGCTGGGAGCCCCCCTGCAGGCTTGTGGGGCCCCCTACCCGGTCGGGGCCCTGGTGCAGCTGAACCAGCTGCACCACGGTAGGTCCGCCCCTGGATCAGAGTCTCGTCCAAGAGACTCCCATGTAACTAGGATAGTGTGTTTCCAGGCTATGGGAGAGACAGGTCCATCACTTGCAGCAGCTCTGAGAGAAGCCGGCCTGGGTGAGTGCTGGACTGGTCTTGTATCATTAATGTATATTTTCTATTGATTGCTCGGATTCATCCAGCCTGTGGTTAGTGCAGCATGCATTGGGTGACAGATTCTCTTTAATAGCTCACCACATCTAGCAGCATTGTGGCCTTTGTTTTTTGTCCCTCTTGTAACGTTTTCTTTCCAGAAAGAGCTAAATGCTTAGAACTTGACAGCATCTCCAGACTCCAGAAGTTTTTCCAGACTTTTTATATAATAATGCTGTTTTCTGACTATTTGCAAGAGGAAAGAGGCTAATTTTTCTCAGAGGACTTCAAGATTTATACCGTTCTGCACCACCTTGACGCATGCACATAAGATTAAGATAACATGAAATAGAACACAGTAATGGATTTCGGAAGCCCTAAGGTAAGTGAACCCTGTCACAAGTACAGTACATGACATTTTCATATCTTGGTAAGCTGCGGGTAAAAGCTATTATATTCCTCTGAGATACAAGAAAACGTCATCACAGATTAGCGGCAGTAAATGCGATATCAGATGGATGGGAAACAAGCGGACGCCATCATAGCGGAGTGAAATACCAGGTAAGGCCAGCACAAATGGGCAGTAGTTTGAGAGGTAGATAACATTGTTTGGTGGCATGGAAAGGAAAAGCAGAAGGCATTGGAGGAGGATGAAAGGAAGAATTATGATGAGCTAAGAGAAGGTTACCATAACTGGTGGATGGCAATATGTAGTCAGAGACAGATGAAATAGGGTGGAAGCTTATCACAGAAGGGCAAAATCAGAGGAAAAGCTAATAGAATGGAATAAAATGAGAACACTTGAGCGACTGGGTGACATCTGGGACATTGGGAATACTGGTTAGCGTGGGAGAGGTGTAACGACATGCGACCACTGCTTTTTAAGATGCAGTACTGTCATAGTTTGAGAGATGCAAAGAAACAGTAGCAGAGCTTGATGAGATAAGTGAATATTATTAAAAAATGGGTAAGACACAGGGGAAGAAGCTTACAGAGCAGGGGAAGATTCAAGGGATAGTATCGCGTGAGATAAGAAGCAATGTAATTATAGCTAGGGAACACACATGGGAAAACATCAGACTTTGGTGAAATACATAGGAAGTGAATTTAATGCTAGGTTGTTTGGCTCAGAATGAAGAAATGTAATGTTAACACAAAGACACAAATATTCTCCAGGTAAACGTTATAAAATTGCTGCCATAAAAGTGTAAGGTGTAAAAGAATTATGTTAACCGCATAGGGGAAAATAAGCTTTCTTACAACTAAGAAAGTATTGTATGATAACCATGGGAAACACGTCTGGATGAGACATGAAAGCAGTGTTACATAGCAGGGAATGTTAGAAAGAAGAACATTTCTTGTGTAAATGCATGTGTATGAAGAGTACGGGATTCAAGGCTAAACCTTGATGGTACGAAATAGAAGAAATTTATAATGGCCGGGTAATAGAAGAAGAAATGTGATTGTATGCATTAGGAACAACACTGGTATAATAACCTGCAATCATCTTATATCACTGTAAGAAAGAAATAGACATACGAGGTGAAGTATGTGTAAGCGGCCATAGCTGGAATCACAAAGTGTGTGCATGGAGCCTGGATGGTGGCAGATAGGATACCCACAGCTCTATATCATGGAGCTACGGGCACCACATGCGCCTCTATATGATGCCAATGAACTAGTAGGTAACGGAACCACAATGACACTAAGGGTACCTTTACACGCCACAACCAGAGAAGACATTTTTGGCTGCGATATTTCATCCTGGAAATATCGCTGCCAAATTGCCTCCTTATTGTGTTGTGTAAATCAGGAATTTGGTGGCGATAAGACAAATGTCGCCTGGTTTCGATTTTAGAGCAGTGCTCTAAAATCAGGCGACCAGAATGAGGCGACATATCGCCGCCAAATTCCCGAAATACACGCCGCAATAAGGAGGCAATTTGGTGGCGATAATTCCAGCGAGAAATATCGCCACCAAAAATGTCTCCTCTGGTTGTGGCATGTAAAGGTACCCTAACATATGCCTGAGCCCTGTTCAAGCTTCAATGCATTTGAGCTGTAAAATATAGAGAGCCAGATGTTCGGTCTTTACATTGATAAAAGTAATTGACCTGATTCATGGAGATGTTTTCTGGCATAACATATCCTCACATTGCATATTTTTTTTTAGCAACTTAAATTTTGCGCAAAAAACTTGAAACTTTTGACATTTTAACACTTTCACTTAGCTCTGTCAACATGGATGAAGCATGGGTAGTCCAGGATATGACTAAGGCGGCCGTCACACGCTTCACTGTTGAGAGCGATATTGTTAGCGATCACATGCACGCGCGATCGCTAACAATATCGCTCACATCAGTGGTGAGATGTCACACAGACAGACTCACCAGCGATGTGGACCAGCGAGATCGCTGGTAACTATGGTACACATCGGGTTACTAGGCACCGCGCGGCGCTTAGTAACCCGACGTTTACCATAGATACCATCTCCCAGTATAGGCTCTGCCTCTGGGAGATCGTTCATCGTGGTGTCACATACACCGATTATGCAGATTGTTCAAGCGTTTATCGCTTGATATGAGCTCCGGCTCACAAATCTGCGATCTAACAATCAAGCGATTTTACACTGTAAAATCGCTTGATTACATGCAGCGACGCACAAACGATATCGCTTAAGCGATCAAAAAGCAGATCGCTTAAACGATATCGGCATAACATTGAAGTGTGTGACGGCCGCTTAAGCCTACTCATCTAATTGATGAAAAATTACTCTACTCTAATGGAGAAACTTACGCCAGACATGTACCCTAATCCATGACTGGAGTATATTTCTGCCGAAGACGCATGGCGAAATTCATTATTTCTTCACTGGCCCTGTTTATTAAGACTGGCATGGCCAATGATAGTCTAAATGTATTGGAGTCATGGTTTTTATTCATTTGGTCAATATTCTATCTGGTTTCAATGCAAAATCAGAAACAGGGACCATCAACTATTTCATGCTGATAGTATTATAGCTTCTCATTTGGGGAGAGGAAAGGTCTGAGCCCCTGCAGTCTCCAGGGAACAAGCACAACTGCCACCTCTACCCCCGAATACAGATTCAGCACCCTCCAAATATGCTGGAATGCACTTCTGCAGGTCCTGCACAAAACAGCTGTCATCCAGCTGTCCCGCGTATGTTCCCTCTTTTGTCCAGCACTCTTTTATGTATTGAAGACTAATTTTTCATTCTGTTTTTTGGGGGGGCAATTGCATTTATTTATCTGGCAGTAGAGCGTCACAGTGAATTGTTGCTGGACAGGGACTACATCTCCCAGTGATCCGATCTAATTGGAGTCTGTATATTTTTAGTGTGGGCCACTTCTGTTGTCGAGTATTATATTTAATTGATAGAAGCGTCAGGTGTAGTTTTACTTTAAATCCTGCATTTTTCTCTTATCCTTTCTGCTGTATATCTAAATTTCAGTTCTCTTATTAATTACCAGCTATGATGTGTCATATACACAGGAACAGAAGGATTCTTGGTGCTTTTTCAGTAGCACATGAGATAGAAGCAGCAGGAGCAGCAGGGCTGAGCTGTGTGGCTGTGAGTCCAGAACTGGAGGGAGTTAAACAGTTGCTTGAAGCAGCAGCATGATCTTCCTGTGACTGTATATTGTTTCATTATGCTAAATGCTTCTCACTCCTCATACTTTCTCACCTTTCCACAGGAGGCGCACCTTGACATCTCACTGTCCTGGAACTAATCTGCTTAAGTGGATGGTACTTCTGGAGGCAGAGAAAGGAAAGTCTCATAATAGGAGAAAGAATCAGATTTTTCTGCTGCTACAAAGTTTCTAATATTTGCCTGTACTACTGTTTTATGAAAAGTTTGTTAAAACGGCAGTGACCATTTAAAGGGAACCGGTCATGTCTGATAATGAAATTAACCTGCAAACAGGGGCGTAACTACAACAAGTGCAGAGGTTGCAATCGCACCCAGGCTTAATAATTGGGGGCCCCGTTGAAGCTTTTGCATCGGGGCCCATGACCTTCACGTTATGCCACTGCCTGCAGACATAGTTTAATTGCAGGCTAATTGCGCTATGAATGTCCCATGTTTCTATACTTCAAGTGCGACACCTGGGAGAAAATAAACTATATTTCTCCCGGTACCTGAAGCAGGTGTACTGCTTTGCCGGGACAGTAACAGCCAGAGATAGGCTGCTGTATGTACATCATGGCACTGATTGACAGCTGGCTCACTAGTACACAGTGCAGAGCTGACAGTTATTGCTGGGGCGTGCTTACGTCTGCCACTGTCAGTGGTGTCAGTAGCCGCACCAACACAATTGCCTGACTGTAAGTCATGAGGATTAAAGTTAATTTTCTCCTGGGTACTGCACTTTCAGTACTGTAGCTGGGCACCTTCATAACACTTTTAACCTGCAGATTAACTCTATAAAGACACTCTGTCAGCACATAATGTCTTTTTAAATCAAGTACGGGCACATTCTGCATCATGGCGGGGCCAAACATTCAAGTGTATCTTCCCGCCTACTTGTTTTCCATCTGTCTCCTCCTTCTCTGCTCTATGCAGCCAGAACTGTTAATTAAAGATGAGAAGGTTGAAGATAGGGGAAAAATAGGAAAGTGGGAAGGAGTATTTAAATGATTGTCCCCACCATGATGTACAGAGCACCTGTACTTGTTTTGTACAATCATCCTGAGCTGACAGAGTCCTAATTATGGGAACTCCGGGGAGAAAAAAAAGTGTGTATGGTCCCTGCACTCCTAGACTATAATAGTAAGCTGCCTGTTACATTTGTATAATGTTTAGAATTAATATAAATCAGTTATTCTCTAGCTGCTGCTTACCGGTCACCACTCCCAGAGGGGACAATACGTCATGAGTGATTGAGCAGCTCTCACTGTCCCTCTGCAGTCAGCATCTGTGCACCTGATAATAAACACTTCTCCTTCAATTACATTAACGTGATGGCACAGCAGGTCCTATTGACACAGGGTTCCCATCTTGCTATCTGTAAAGAAAGAGATCTCCAGACTCCAGCTTAGTAAAGGACCTGTTGTGTTGTCACGCCCACGTGATTGAATGAGGAATGAGGAAGTGTTGGGTGGCGCTGAAGCTTTCTGAGTGTGAGGGGAGAGCTGTTCAATCAGGTATGATGTATTGTTCCCTATGAGAGTGGTGACAGGCAAGGAGCAGTTGGCTAGGGTCACATCTGCGTTTTTGTTTTTTTTAAATCCTGATCCAGTTTTGAGCTTTCAAAAAGCTCAAAACCGGAGCAGGAAACGCTCCCCATAGGAGCCCATTATGATAACCGGATTGCTTTACAAGCAATCCGGTTACCGGCTCTGGATCTGCAGCCTGCGTGAAAAATCATGCAGGCTGCAGTTTTCACAGCAGTTCTGTGACCTGATGTGTAATCCTGAGCAATGCGGTTACCATATAGTTTGTTTGTCCCTGCTGCTGTAGGGATGAACAAACTGTTATCACTGTAAAAAAAGATTAAATGTTAATAAGAATTGTGCCCACCCCCCTAAAGACATGCTGCCCACTCAGGACGGCATGTCATGGGTTAATATACCTTGTACAGTAAGCTCCAGTGGGCAGCGCACCGCCATAGATCTACTGTAAATGCCTACAGGACCTTGGACAGCGGGACATACTATACCTACATTACGTATAGTATGTGCACAGCTGACAGGGGAGCCACGGCTTCATTGAGAAAAATCTACAGAGCCCACAATAGCCAGCTTACTGTACAGGGTATATTAACCCATGACATGCCGTCCTGAGTGGGCAGCATGTCTCTAGGGGGGTGGGCACCCCCTAGAGACATGTTGCCCACAATTATTATTATTATTTAATCTTTTTTACAGATTTAACAGTTAGCTCATCCCTGTGGCAGCAGGGATGAGCAAACTGTACGGTAACCGCATTACTCTGGATTACACATCCGGAGCAATCCGGTTACCAGATTGCGGTTCACTCCACACATTTTTCATTAAAAATGTGTGTGAAGCAAATTATGTTCACCGCATCTGGATCTGGATGCAGTGAACGCAATTGTCTTTAAAAGTGTGACCCTAGCCTTAGTTAATAACTGATTTATATTCATTCTAAACATTATAGAAATGTAACAGATAGCTTTGCATTATAGTCTAGGAGTGCTCTCCCCGGAGTTCCCCTTTATGCTCTTTCATAAACGCTTCCTTTTTACAGTAGACAATTTTGTAGCGTTAAATGACCGCCAATAATTATTTACCAATTGGGCATTTCAAAGTCTGTTTACACAGGTAGACTGTGCTTCAGATGCAGACTGAATGATCTGTGAAAGAATGTACAATGTGCATAGGTTACCAAAGTTCTCAATGAACAATGGCAGCGCAAGTCCTTTCTACTCGTGAAGATGCAGTGAGAGAATAATGATCTTTTCTGCAGATCAAAAGATTATAAACTGCTTGTTTGTTGTGTGATCAGCAGTCTGTTTACACTGAAAGGTTATTGTGAAACGAACATTTCTAGAAACACTTGTTCAATGATGATCTTATAGTGTTAGGCTGTGTGCTCACCATCTTGAGGCACTGAGTGTTGGATGCAGTGCCTCCGGACCTGCAGGAACCCGCGGGTGCATTGAGGGAGACCACAGCCACCATGTACTCACAATCTTTGGCGGGTGCAGGGCAGCTTCTCCCTGTGTGCACCTGATGGTGTCCACTTCACACTCCGCAGCATGACATTAACATGCTGTGGAGATGAGAAAGTACGAAAAACCGCACCACAGCTGAAAACACGCTGCGATGGGAAGAAGCACAATGAGCATGGGATTTGTAGAAATCTCATTCATTGTGCTTGTACTGTACAACGCAGCATTTTGGATGCAGCGGCAATTCACTGCGACCAAAACGCTGCAATTCCTAATCGTTAGCACACAGCCTTAGATATGTGGTCACACATCTTCAAGATTTCTACACAAGTTCTGTTCATTGACTTTCCAGTAGGTATATCATTATCAAATGGCACAAGACAGAGAGCATGTGCCGCAACTGTAACTAGTCCGCTCAATATGTGGGGCGTGCCTCCTTTTCCTCATCATGATAATCAGCCGCTCAGATTCACGCCCGTCCTTATTCCTTACAACCCGTTCTCCACTGCATCTCACCGTCTGACTTTATAAATTCCGAACATACACTAAATGCAGATCAGCACAGTATGAGTTTTTGACCTGACTGCCAACACTATCTCGCCTGCGAAGTACACTCACATAGTGAAGGAGCATCCGAGGTGCTGTGCATAAGCGTGAGACCTCCACGGAAATATTGCTCTGTCAGAGCAGAAAAGAAGATAGGTATGATAGTCATATCACTATAAGAATATTCATTGGCCAGAGAAGAGCATCACTGAGGAGTAGGCAGGCTAAAACAATGATGGACAGCGCTAATTAAACTTTTTGGGGTGTATTGCATGGGACAGTGGGTGACTTGCTGGAAAAAGATTACAAATGTTGTGAAGAAGACATGGCAGTTTTGTAGTGACGAACAAAGTTTTAATGGCAGCTCATAACAATAAAATATTAACGTTTCCGTCCCTTTCTCGGACCTTTGTCAGTGTGAAAACGGTTGCCTTGTTTGTAGAGGAATATAGATGGTTGATGGCACTGTGAAAGTGTGACATCAGTATATTTGATTCTTATGGATTGCCATTAAAACTTTGTTCACAACTATATTGATATAGTCTTCTTCACTAAATGTGTGGACTTGGCCTCTACTCGAGCGCCATAACCTTTGCAAGCGGAGTGACATATATCTCTACATTAGCTAAAAATGTCATCATGCCTAATGTTATCAGTTTATGTACTTCACGGAGTCCTTTTATGAATTTTTCCGTCAAAGAGTTATTCATATAAACCAGCCCTGTCTTTTTAGGTTATGTGAGTAGAATAATTGCTTGTTTTTGCACCGGTATGTGGAGATTGTCTTCGTTGTTTTATGACAAGACATGTTACAAAATAGCATTTATGTAAGAATCAGTTACTTTTGATTTCCACCAAACTGAAAAATCGGTGGAAAACAGAAAAAAAAGGAATCATACAGAACAGCATGGCCTAAAGTTATCCAAGACTAATATGTGTACAAAGTGTTCCCCAGCCAGGTAATGTGAATAAAGAGCTCCAGAACCTGACAGTACGTGAAAAAGCTTTCCCCGTGGAGATGTGAAGTGTGAAAGACATTGTCACTGCATGTGATGATCTGGTAGAAATGAAAATGCCGCTACTCATGAGCACTTCTCTTACCTAAAGCTGCAGAAGATCCTTTGGAAGTTTTGTAAGTATTAACCCCGAGAGGTTAATTATCAGATGAAGATGTTGAATGTGTTTAATTGGGTTCCTCTATACAATAATAAAGGATCAGAAGCGATTGCTTGAAATAATTGCACTTTATTGAAAGAGTTACTATATGGTGTGGTTATTCTGTCATTTTCCCAAGAGACATGATAAATGGCTTCCTGACAGATAAGCGTTTCACTTCATTACTTCCAGACTGTAAACAGGTCAGTCTGCTAATTGTGGGTGTGTCTAAGGAAGAGCGGCTATTGAACGCTAGCTCTTCGGCAGCGTCTACCGGGGACGGGCCACACAAACTAATCAATAGGAAATAAGTGCTGCTAATTAAGAAAGAGGATGCTAATGAGGTAATAATGGAAAGATGATTCATATTTCATGAGAAAACCTCCTACATTTGAGGTGAATGCACAGACTAGAAATAAAAGTCTATCACTAGACGCAATCGAGGCCTTGTCACTGCATACTGCCATTTGGCACAGTTATCCTACATATCCGTATCAGCTGCTGTTACTAGTTATTATCCATCTGTAAGGTTCAATTCTGTGTCTTAAAGGTGTTTAGCATAAGCAGCTAACATCTCATAATGTAATTGAGTTCTTATCTAATCTTCGAACAGACAGCTCTGATCCTTGTTAGTGACAGATCACAAATGACTGTCTGGCATCTTCTAGCACAGCTTAGTGACAGCCGCACTTGAACAGTAGGGGTGGACGAAGTGTCATGTAATATGTCATTTGATGGCTTAGGGGGATATATGCTGAATGAAAGATATAGCCTGAGATTAATAAGAAAAATATTGTATATAGCTTGAATTATTGAAGACACCGGACGTCAATAAGAGAAGTCACTGGCAATAAAGTCACTGGACAATGAAGTCACTGGACAATAAGTCACTGGACAACGTCTTCAAATCAAGGAACATTTCACTGATAATGCAGACACGACTTGCACATAGTCTGGTCTTTTCTGTAACAAATGAACGTGAAACATAGATGATAAAGACACAAGAAGAATAAACGCCTTCCAAATGTGGTGCTGGAGAAGCATGGTATTAATATCATGGATGGCAAGAAGAACAAACAAGTTCATTTAGGAACAAATAAAGCCAGACATGTCACATGAAGCAAGGATCACCAAGCTACATCCTGCCTACTTTGGACACATCATATAAAGAGAAAAATCACTAGAGAAGGACATTATGGTAGGAAGATTAGAAGGTCCAAGGCAAAGAGGAAGACTAGCAACCCAATGGTTTGATACTGTCAAGTGTACCGGTAGAGAAGACCCTGGTGGACCTATCTAGGCTCACACCAGATCGATTTTTCTGCAAAGCGTTTATCCATCAAGTCGCCATGCCTCAAGATCAAGCTGAAGGCCAATAAATATTAATAAATATAGCTGGCTATAGGTTCTTCACATTAAAGACATTGTCCTATGATAACATTTTAATTTATTCATTGGATCACCCAAAATATAACTAGTTTTTGAGTATGTGCACATGCTGCATTTTTACTTAATTTTTCTTGACGATTTTGCCATTAAAATTGTAACATTTTACTGTCCCAGCCAAGTAAGGCTAGGGTCACACATGTTGATTAGTTTTTTCCACTGGCTTCTATAAAATATCCGTGGTTTTTTTTTGGCTGGGTTTTGAGCCTCCTGTGCAGCTATGCATTTTTTGGACTTTGCCATTATTTGCCAAAAAATGCTAGCAAAAACGGATTCGTTTTTTTACTACTCCCAAAAAACGGATCTGTTTTCCCATAGGGCCCCATATTAAAAAAAGATCTGTTTTTTTACTGCACCCAAAAATGTTGCTTACAGCGTTTTTTGGGTCCAGTAAAAAAATAAAATAGCTTTTTTTAACAATGCAGTCACACTTGATCCCAGGATCCGTTTTTAGCATCAGTTTTTGGACATAGAAAAATAAAGTTAAAAAACTGATGCCAATCCAGGGCTTATGTGTGACCCTAGCCTAACTGAGGTTTCTGAAACCTCATGCACGTTTTTTTTCCTTGCAGATTTCAAATCTGCATAATGTCAATTTCAGCATTTCTGCAGGTTTTTTCACCTAGTGTGATAAATAACGCAAAAAAATGCACAAAAATCACAGAAAAAAGATGCACCTGCAGTGTATTTCCTGCCAAGAGACATGTTTTTGGTATAGAAATGTCTGCAACAAATAATTAACGTGCGCACATACCCTTTCGCTGTAGTTATTTAAGAATGCTCAGTCTAGATGCTGCCGGTATGTTGTTGTTAGAGCACCCCCCACTGCTCATTTGATTCCCTCTCAGAATGACCAATTAATATTTGTAGCGCTGGTGAGAAAAAAAGACACATCTAGATTACAGATTAAGCACAAAATCAGGAGTCCTAAAATCTGTGTTCAAGAAGATCTGAGCTACTGAGCATGTGTGACCATCCACACTGGACGTATTAGGCTGGTTTCACACCACAGTTTTTCCCTGATCAGGTTCGATCAGGTTCGATCAGGTTTGTGTGTCAAAACCAGGAATGTCTCCAAAACTCAGAACAGGTGTCAATCTTTCAATTATAGGCTTTCTCTGCAAGTTCCTCCTGGTTTTGACACACAAAACCTGATGTAACCTGATCAGGGAAAAAACTGTGGTCTGAAACCAGCCTAAGGGTATGTGCACACTGGCCGGGTTAGGGTTGGTTTAGGTGTGTAAACCGCCGGTCGGTTTACATAAATTTCATGTAAATTTATGTTAATCCAAACTGGCGTTTGGATTAACATGAAAACCTATGTAAACCGACACCCGGTGTCCACACACCGGTGGTTTACACATGCTCATCCGTTGCTAACCCGCTGGGTTCCCATGAGCATGTTCTACAAACCGGCCGGTTCTGCAGCGGCTGCAAGCAGAATCATGTACTGCTTCCAGCCGCCGCAACACCGCCGGCGCTAACCCGCTGGCCACCCGCCCGGCACCCGCCCGTCACCCGCCGCACATACCCGCCAGGATGCCGGGGACGGCTCCGGAGCTTCCTGGCGGGTCCGCCCAGCCGCCGCCGACCAACCCGCCGGCCAGTGTGCACATACCCTAAGGGTATGTGCACATCAGTCGTTTTGTGGGCTGGTTTTGACCGTTTTCCGTCGGTGGTTCCCGCTGAGTTTTATGTTAATTTATGTTAATCCTACCCACCGGTAGAATTAACATGCTAGTCAATGGAGTTTAGAAAACGCTGTGTACATTACAACAATTTTTGTCTTGACGATTTCAGTTTATTCACCGATTTCCGACCGGTTGTCAAAGATAGAGCAAGCGACTTCTTTTCAGCGTTTTTCCAGCGGGTCCAGCTGAACAAGTGCAGCAAAGACCAGTCTGGAAATCGCTAAGGAACACGCCGGGGAAATCGCCAAGAACACGCTGTCCGACCGCTAGTAACCCGATCGCAAATCGTTAGCAAAACGCTAACAAAACCAGGGACACTAGCGAGTGCAGAAAACTCAGTTCTGCTAATCTCCACCGGTTCCCGGTCGGTCTGCAAAGATGCAGAAACGACTGATGTGCACATACCCTAAGGGTGCCTTCACACTGCGGTCAGGTTCGGTCCGGGGCTGTCAGGGGTGAAGATTCCGGGGAAATCCGGTGGAATCAGGGAGACACCAATTAGGTGCAGATTGGTCTCCCCGGATGCAAAAACGTTGCAAGCAACGTTTTTGTTTTCGGGAGAAAGATCCCACTTCTCCCGGATTCTTCCGGCGAGATGGAAGCCGGATGGCAGATAGCTGCCATCCAGCCCCATAGGCTACTATGGGGCCAAAATCCGGTCCAGGGCTGTCACCCCTGACAGGACCGGACCTGACCGCAGTGTGAAGGCACCCCAAGGTGGATGTTCTTAGAGGAAGTCATCTGCGGCACCATAACAAGCACTTAACAGCAATGTCTTGACCTCAGAGCATTTTTAAAAAATATTATAATTGAAAATCTTCTTTATTTCTAGCATAACCTTTTTAACCTCTGCCTTAAGATCTATGCCAAAAACAATTTTTGTTTGTAATCAATCAGTTGCATTAGGACATGATAATGGTAAGTAAAAAGGTGTTCTCTCTTTTCAGATACAGCACCACTTCGGTTCAGACTGTGTTCTTTATGGCAGCTCTATTTTTTTCATTGAAGTTTGTCACAAGACAGTTCAATTTTATTTGCTTGTTCTCCTGAAAAATCCTAAAACGCTATGCCAAGTTTTCCTTTATTTATTTTTTGTTGGTTAATAATTATTTTTTATTTCTCACAGATTATAGTTATCAGACAAGAAGTTGCTATGTATTTTTAAATAAAATCCGAACTAATTTTTCAAGTAAAATTTTATGTCTTTTCTAATACTATAATTGTAAAAAAAATTGTACAAAAACTTGGGCTTTATATTGTAACATCACAAATACCAGACACGTTCTGCCAAAACGTTCTGACACAATTTTAGTTATTTTATAAACTCCTTTCACCTTTTTCTGACAACATGGGTTAGAAGAAGAAGGGTCATCTGAAGATTAATGGCCACTCTAAATTCAATCAGGGCATCCTTGAACTATTTCTACTCTGCTATTGATGGCAATCCAAGGAGGATCATCATGATTATACACAGGTTCGCAACTTCTCGGCTGTTGTCTCCTACATGTCCAGCTGGTAAGATGGATAACTACCATACAGGGTCAGACTGGGACATAAATTCATCCCTGGTATTTGGACACACGCACATGCCCACCTGCTGTGTGACCAATGTGAAATACAATTGTGCTTGTGGATTGTGGCTGATTAAGGCGCACATGCCAGCCTAATATACAAAGGAAATCCAATCCACGCTATTTCTATATATAACCTTTCCACTAGCATGCTCTCACCACTGTAGGTGCTGATTTTGCCTTCCCTCATATTCCAGCATACATTGCACCTGCAATTGTTCATTGTATTGCCTGCCTTAAACTAAGAGTAAGCTCGTATCTGCGTATCTTTTCTCGTTGTGGATCTCGGCGAGAAAAGTAGCAGAGTGTCATGCAGGTGTCATGTGTTTTGACACCAATATGACATACCAGTCTGCAGTTTCCCTCACCTAGCATCCATACATCATGTGCATGTCATAACTATGATGTGTTTTTTTATCCTGGTTTTTCCCGCTGTAAAGTTAGAATAGACAGATAGATAGATAGATGCTAGGATAGCTAAATTGAGCTTACTAGTGTCCCACTGCTTGCTTCCGAGGCCACCCATTAAGCTTTATGCATATTCACTGCACTGACCAGCAACAGCCAATCACAGATTCTCACTTTCTATGAGAGCATCAGTAATTGGCTGTTTCAGTCAGACTGCATTTCCACAATCTGGATGGTGTCTGTGCTTGGTCGCCACACACATTAATGTTTGGCAACCAACCTGCTGTCATAGTGTGTTAAATATATATAAAAAAAAAACCATAGGACTTTGATGTATTTTGCAGTCTGACAAAGATAAAGGTTTGACCCTAGGCAGCGGCCATGCTGAAGAACAAAGCATCCCTTTCAGTGCTATCTTCAAACACTGAATGAATGAGTCGCGATATGTGGCCCGGGTATGTGGGAACTCACTGAGGTCTGCCGAGGACACAGGTGCCATAGTAACCACTAGATATCATTTCGTGCATATACATTAGTGTATGGCAACAAACCAGCCCTCATAGTGTGTAAAATAAGTAAATAATGGGAAAAAATGCATGACTTCACTGTATTTTTCATTTTCAGCACAGATAAAGCAGACAGCTGCCACCCTCAGCTGCCTAGTTTTACCATGGCTGGCAAAAAATATGCATGGCTTCGCCCTCTTTTTAATTGCCAGCCAAATTAATACTAGTCAGCTAAGGCCTGGTATTCTCAGCATGGTGGGGCTCATACCTGTCTTACATTTTTTTGGGGGCCAAAAGTGGCCCCCGGTCTTACTTTCGGGGGGGTCTTACATTGGGTGCCCCAGCAGTGTGGCCTACAGGCCCCCTCCTGCTGGGACACTGCGGGAGCGGGTCGCACGTCACGTGCGCCCGCTCATTACATATGCACTGCATCCCCCTGTCAATCAGCGACAGGGGGAGCAGTGCATTATACGGTATATATGGGCCCCCTCCTGCTGGCACACTACCCCCCTGTTCTGAGGCCCCCACCGCTGCTGCTGCAGACATCTTACCCTCCAGGGTCTCCTTGCAGCAGCCAGCGCGTCCGTCCTCTGTCCTCGCCTGTCTCCCGGATCATGTGACCCGTCGCAGCGCATGACGTCATCGCGACTTCGACCGGCCGGTCACATGATCCGGGAGACAGCCGAGGACAGAGGACGGACGCGCTGGCTGCTGCAAGAAGACCCTGGAGGGTAAGGTGTCTGCAGCAGCGGTGGGGGCCTCAGAACAGGGGGTAGTGTGCCAGCAGGAGGGGGCCCATATATACCATATAATGCACTGCTCCCCCTGTCGCTGATTGACAGGGGGATGCAGTGCATATGTAATGAGCGGGCGCACGTGACGTGCGACCCGCTCCCGCTCCCCCCCCCCCTTCCGCTAGGGGCCTTACATTGGCCCCCCCGGTTGTAAGGCCTTATAATCGGGGGAGGCCTTACATTAGCAGGCCCCCCCTTTACCCCTAGGCGGCCTTACAATCGCGGGGGCCTTACTTTCGGGGAAACACGGTAGTTATTGGACCCCCCACACTATAGAATAGAGGCTCGCAGCCGTTCCAGAAATTGGTGCATTCCTTAGAAGCACCAATTCCTGGCGCTTTACTTGGCTCTTCCCAATGCCCTGGTGCAGTGGCATTGGGGTGATATAATGGGTTAATGACAGCTAAATATTGACAATTTGTCATTAAACCCTAGATTGGTAATGTCAGGCATCTTCTGATACCCACCCATTACCAATCCGGTAAGTGAATAGTTAATAAACACACACAGAAAGTTCCTTTTTTAGAAATAAAACAACTGACAACCCTCATTTACCCACTTATTAAAAGTCCCAATAACTTACCCTCCGACAATAATCCACCACGAGGTCCCATGTCACAATCTCAGTCTTGCTTCATTGGAACTCACGCTGAAGGAGAAAGCATCCTATCAGTTTAGCTCTATCTCTCTGTGGTCAGCTATGACATTATTACCATAGTGACACAGTCAGCTGTAACCAGGTCAACATGGTAATCGTGTCACTCGGATCCAGCATGATACTGATGCGGTTGCATCCGGTTTCACAAAGAAAGGATGTTGTCGGATGCGTTTTCGCCATATCAAAACGGAACGCATGTGTGAAACTAGATTAACATGGGCCAACACAAGGCTGTGGGTCTGTTAAAAACATGTACAGCATACGGATGGCATCAGTGTATCATCTGTGAGTCATCCATGTGCTGTACATTCTTAATATTGCAAAGTATAGGAGAAGCTTTCTAAGTTTAGTTAATGAAACGTGTGAAAAACAGATGACACTTATGGTAAAAACAGGCACAACAGACTTTATATTGATGACACGCTGATCCAAAACACTGGTTACACCTGTACCTTTTTTAATATATGTGTTTTCATATGGATGTGTGAATGAGGTCTTATTTCAGTGTCCAGTTTTACAAACAGGATTTGAAGAGACATAGGCTAGGGTCACATTTAGAAGGCACATTGCAATTACCACATCCAGATCCGGATGCGGTAATCTCATGTGCCTTCAGACACATTTTGGCTTCAAAATGTGCTCCTAAAACCGGATCCAGTAACTGGATTGCTCATAATGTGCATGTGTATTATTATATGTGGGCAACATGTCTCCAGGGAGTGTCCACCCTCTCTAGAGGCGTGTTGGCCACATAGAGCGGCATGTGAGGGGTTAAATCTCTTTATTACAGTATTCCCGGCTTTGTCGGCTTTTACAGTTTTATTAATGACAGCCGACGGCTCCTAGCTGTAAGGAGGACATACAGTACGTAATGTGCGTACTGTACATGCCGTTATCCAGGGTCCTGAAAGCTTTCACATTACTTCTATGGGCAGCGCACCGCCATATAACTAATGTTAAAGCTTTCAGGACCCTGGATAGCGGCAGATACAGTACGCGCATTACGTACGGTATGTCCTCCTTACAGCAAGGAGCCGTCGGCTGTCATTAATAAAACTGTAAAAGCCGACAAAGCCGGGAATACTGTAATAAAGAGATTTAACCACTCACATGCCGCTCTATGTGGCCAACATGTCTCTAGGGAGGGTGTACACTCCCTGGAGACATGTTGCCCACATATAATAATAACATTAACCCTTTGTTCATCCCTGCGGTAGCAGGGATGAACAAAGCATACGGCTATTGCAGGCATTCACATGTGCCTTGCGGTAGCCGGATGGGCTCCCATAGGCGCCCATTATAGTATCCCCGCTGCGGTTTTCAAACTGCTCCGAAAAACGCTGTCTGCATGATTTTTCACGCAGGCAGCGAAACCAGAATGTGAGAACCGGATTGCATTAAGTGCAATCTAGTTTTATAATGGGTGCCTATGGGCTGCAAATCCTGATCCGGTTTTGAGCATTTTTAATGCTCAAAACCGGATCAGGATCTGCAAACCCGACCGCAAATGTGACCCTAGCTATAGAACACCACTTCTAGTAATCCGGCTATGATATCTGCTGCAGATTACATTTAACAACATGCAGTGGTCAGCACATTAGATAGGAGGGAGATAACTAATGGCTACCACTATATAATGTCATGATTCCTCCTGTGAATTTTGACGCGACAACTGTTTGCCAATCTATAGCTTCTGGGTGTTCTGAGTTGACAGTATGCTGATCGACAGCTCAGTTGTCCAATCTTGTGCTGAGCTGTTAATCTGTTCAGTGACAGTTTAGGCTGGCTTCACACCACGGTTTTTGGCTGTCAGGGTGGATCCTGTTTTTTCAGGATCACCCTGACAGAACCTGACAGGACAGGATGTGTAGAAAGTGTGGCCAAATATGGTCCATCCTGTTTTTAGCAGGATTCGTTTTCTGCTGCTGTCCATGGTGCTGAAGTCTGCCTGTGTTTGCTCTGCCACTGTCCTTTGTGCTGAATTCACAGCCTGTGCTTGAAGTACTGATGTCCATGGTGCTGCAGTTTGTATGGTAGGATTTTTGAGCTCTGTGATTAGAATCGGACCCGGGAAACTATCTGATTTTTTCAAGGATCCGGTGCCCATAGGCCTATGTTCTGTGCACCGGATCACCCCGGATCCATTTCTGTCCAGCTTTGTCCAATTTTTTCACCGGAGCCCAAAAATGTTGCTGTTTCCGTTTTTGGGGACGGTGAAAAACCGGACGAAAACGAATCCGGCACAGAATACACAAAAACAGATGGCCAAAAAAGACCAATATGGCACCATAGGGATACATGGGAGGCAAAACCGGATCCTGTTCTGTCAAACTGGACAGAACAGGATTAAAAAAAACTGGTGTGAAGCTAGCCCTAGCTATCAAATTTGTGACTGTGAGGTTCTGGGTTTTCCAGGTGTGCCCAGTTCAGTTTGATTGCAGAGCTATTTAGCTGAGCAGTCAGTCCCAGAACACTGGCAGTCATATGCTAGGGTCAGACTTGCGTCTGCCCCTGAGCCTGCAGTATCCGGCAGAAACTTAGTTTCTGGCCAGAGTAGCGCATAGCATTACCAGCAGGTAACGCTATGCGCATCCAGGCTATGTATCTGTATGGTAACCAGACGCTTACTGCTGGTGCCGACTCCACAGAGATCTCCAGGATATGCGCTTTTGCAGAGCACACAGTAAAAAGCTGCAAACAGTGTTTCCTGTGCGCTCTGCAAAAGTGCATAGCCTGTGGAGCCGGTGGCTGCGGTAAGCGTCCAGTTGCCATAGAGATCAATAGACCTGGTAATGCTATGCGCTACTCCAGCCAGAAACTAAGTTTCTGCCAGATCCTACAGGCTTAGGGGCAGACGCAAGTCTGACCCTAGCCTTAGGATAGCTTCACATCACAGTTTTTAGCTGTCCAGGTGGATTCTGTGTTTTTGCAGGACCACCTGGACAGGAAAGGACACAAATGAATTGGTGTAGGATTTGCCCTGCTGGTATTGTGCTGGTAGAGTTTTCAGGGCTGCTTGTCACCTACCGCTTGCGCCGTAAGCCTCCAGCACCCCGCGGTCGGCACTGAGGAGAAGAGGAGGGGTGGGCAGAGTTGCAGGAAGTGAAGCTTCTCTCACTTCCCGTCCTCCCTCCTCTCCTCATCTCGGGCCAACGCGACGGCGGTAGTTACGCCACTAACAGAAAGCAAAACCTCCCGACACCGGAATCCGGACCGATACTCCTGTAATCTTGGACCGATTTTGGGCCTGAGGGGCGAGGTACCTTCTTGTGGCCCTACGGCTACCCGGTGATTAAGGGGCCCGCGGCTTGTCGGTTTGCGGTCAGGGATAAACCGCTGACCGCCTCGGCTTCCGTGTTGCCAGTGTTCGCCAGACTAAACCAGCCGGCTCCAACCGTTGCTGGTCCGTCTCCTTCTGTCCTGGGACACCCTTCTGGAGATGGGTGATCCCTCCTGTCACAGAGTTGTCAGGCGCGTCCTGACTGACTGCCTTCCCAGCACTAACTGACTAACTGTCACTCACGTCTTCCTGCACTAACCTAGGCTCCATCCCTTTTGGACCTACTCAATAATCAGTCCCTCTGTACTAAGGTGGCCTAGTCCTATGTGTGTGTGTGTGTGAAAACAGACTCCATAGGTTAAACCCTAAACCCACAACTTACAGAGGAACACATATATTTGTAAAGTGTAATACCTCTCTGTGGCGCCTAGTCAGAGGGGCACCACACTAACATTGCCATTACCTTGTATGGGTGAGCACAGGCAGATGGAATGCGGAAGCGCAAGTGTGAAAGCGGCTGTGTCACAGCGTATGCGCTAGTCCGGACGCATCGAAAGTGCATCATGCCACGTTTCCGGTGCATCCGGACCAATGCACACGCTGTGACACAGTTGCTTTCACACTTGCGCTTCTGGGTTCCATCTCCCTGCGCACGCCCATACAGGGTAATGGCAGCGTTAGCGCAATGTGCTTCATTTGCGCTCTGATGCACTTGGCTGTGCTTGCACTGCGCTACCACCTGCACTAACGCAATGCTGCCAAATGCACTGGAGTGCAGGTGTGAACTGGGCCTTAGTCTTCTGCTCAAGCAGTATAAAGTGCACATCTGTATTTGTATTCCGTTTGACTTGCAATCCGTTTTTGATAGCATGTGTACCCAAAAACGCATTGCAAATGCATGTGTTAATGCAGCCATTGATTTCAATGGGAAACGCATTGAAAACGCAAGTAAAACGCATGTCATTTTCTGCAAACGCAAAATGCATGTGTTTTTGCAGTAGCAGCCCAACCACTTTTGCAAAAAAGCATGCGTTTTGCGCTTACAGAAAATGAAATGTTTTTTTACTTGCATTTTCAATGCGTTTCCCATTTAAACAAATGGCTGCGTTAACACATGCGTTTGCAATACGTTTTTGGGCACACATGCTGTCAAAAACGGATTGAAAGCCAAACGGAATATAAATGCAGATGTGAAAAGGCCCTTAGTTTGCCTCTTGTTTCTGTACTATGAGAATTTAGCTTTTGCTGCCTGACCATTGACTTTATATGATCATCATTTTGCTACATTTGACTCTGATCCGTGACCTGACTACGCCTCTGTCTTTCCCCTTAATTGTGACATGATCTCCTGGTTCCTAACTCTGGAACATTTGACTATACTGCCTCATGACTTGCCTTGTAATGACAAGCATCACATTAACACTGACCCAACTTTTTTTCCCTCCTATCCAGTATGGTTCCTATTCATACACTGTGTGATGACGTAATGAATCTGACCCAAGTGGTTGAGGATCTAGCAAGGGAACACCAGAGACTAGAAATGTTGCAGTCCCAGTTGCAGGGTCAGTTATCTAGTGCAATGGGTGCCTCTATGAGCCCTCCATTGCTGGCTGCAGCTTGGATGCTGGTAGCTTCAGATATGCTGCAGGTCTTTCCTGAACCAGTAATGGCTCTTCGTGGCAAATTTTCAAGGGAGAAAGATCAATTTAGGGTGTTAAGAGAAAGCTGTAATCTATTTTTTACTCACCCCGATAAGCGTTATAACTGCACGACTTTAGCACAACAAGGGGTAAATGGCAGCAGGCTGTTATCACACTTATCTGTAATGGTACCTTTACACGCGGCAACATTTCTAGGGTGTCAACAGGTAACTTACTGGTTGCAGTTAAATCATGGAGACATTATTCCATTTGTACACAGCAACAAGATAGAACCTTGTCTCCATGATTTCACTGCAGCCAGTAAGTTACCTGTTGACACCCTAGAAATGTTGCCGCGTGTAAAGGTACCATTAGGGTACCTTTACACGCCGCTACAGCATGGTGGAAACAACTGGGTTGATGAGACAAATGTATCTTGCACCGCCAAATGAACCCGAGATAGCGGCGTGTAAAGACGGTTGTTTCCACCCGTCACCTGCGGCACCTGTTTCAGAGCAGTGCTCTAAAAAATGTTGATTTCAACCCAATGGTAGCGGCGTGTAAATACGGTAGGGTAAGGTTTATTCGTCACCTGGATAACTCCCCGGGGCGTGACACAGCCTCTGTGAAACCACCCCCCTTCAGCGATCATTGGAGGAAGCTCCTGCGCTACGATTGGTAGTCGCTGCATAGGGCAGCATATTTAAGGAGCTGACCAGTCACACTACACAATTGCTCGAGCGTCATGTATTAGTCAGCCTCCTGCGCTGGCTGGCCAATCATGATGCTATTGCTTTGTCCTATCAGCGTACGAAATTCTTGTAATCCACAATTCAGGCACGCCTATGTGTTGTCCCTGCTGCACCAGGTCCTCCCATATTACCCTCTGTAGTGGCGTGTAAATGAGGTAAGGTGCTTTTCAGAAGGTAACTTGAGGCACCCGGCGGTGCATCCAGAGATAGATTCAACCTTCTGTAAAGCACCTTATAGCGGCGTGTAAAGGTGGTGCGGGTACCGTTTGTAACCGTTCGTGCGTGCTCGTGTACGTGAAGCACCCGGTTGTTTCCACCATGCTGTAGCGGCATGTAAAGGTACCTTTAGGAGTTAAGGTACTGTCCCACGCGGCAATATTGCTTGCAATTTCACTGGCAATTTGCTGGTTGCAGTGAAATCATGGACACATTGTTCCATTTGTACACAGCAACAAAATAGAACAATGTGTCCATGATTTCACTGCAACCAGCAAATTGCCAGTGAAATTTCAAGCAATATTGCCACTTGTGACGGCACCTTAAAACCCCACACCGCGCAAGAGCTGTTAATAGGGGCTGAAACAGCAGACTAATGAGTGGTTGGTGCTGCTAAACCTGAAGCTCGGCCTGCTGATGTGCGATGGGCAAAATCTCATAGCAGCTCTGGGCCTAGCCAATTGGACACACATTCCTTGTCTGGTGCATGTGCTGGATCTGGTGGTGCAGAGGTTCCTGAAAAATTACCCCAAGATATGAGAGCTGCTGCAGAAAGTGCAATCCGTCTGTGTACTCACCCTGCTGCGACTTGCCTGTCTGCGCTGCAGCGTACCTTCTGCCTTCCAGATCACCACCTCATATGTGATACACCCACAAGATGGAACTCCAGCTTGCATATGCTGGAGAGACTGTGTGAGTTCAATTCCACAATGTTTTTTTTGTATTATTTATCATGTTCAATATTGTATTGCGATAGTGCAGCTGCAGCGCACACACCAGTAAGTCTCTCTGCAGAACAATACTACTTCACGATCGAGTGGGCCTCCATGTGGGATGCGTGTGCCATGCTACACTGGTACGAGTACTCAAAAAACATGACCAGCACTGATAACTCCATCATCAGCGTTACTATATCACTTGTATTCCTCTTTGAAAAAAATCCCTTAGTCAATGAAGATGACGGCACAGTAGTAGGAGGAGGAGGAAGAGGGACCATTCACATGAA
Organism: Allobates femoralis; assembly: GCA_033576535.1. NCBI lineage: Eukaryota > Metazoa > Chordata > Amphibia > Anura > Aromobatidae > Allobates > Allobates femoralis. The sequence continues at coordinate 216,655,395 of JARQOC010000004.1, forward strand.
TTGGTTGTCCGCACATAGTAACCTCTTCACCTGTGGGTGATTTTAAGTTTCTCGTTTTCACTTTTTCCTCTCCTTCCAAGAGCCATAACTTTTTGTTTTTCCAACAATATAGCCATACGAGGACTTGTTTTTTGTGGAACGAGTTGTACCTTTAAATGACGTCTTACATTTTACCATATAGTGTACTGGAAAATGGAAAAAAATTACAAGTGCAGTGAATCTGCAAAAATAAGTTCAATTCCACAATGTTTTTTTTTATGTACCATGTTCAATATATGGCAAAATTGACCTTGTAGTATGATTCCCCAGGTCAGTACAAGTTCACAGATATCAAACATGTATAGTTTTTTTTATTATGTAATGAATGAAAAAAAATTCAGAAATTTGTCAAATAGAATTGTGCATTTGTCGCCATTTTTTGAGAACCGTAGCATTTTCATTTTTCAACATCTGGGGCTCAGTGAAAGTTTGTTTTTCATGTTCTGAGCTGATGTTTTTAATTATAACATTTCGGGGTATTTTTGATGTTTGATCGCCTCTTATTGCAATGTTATGGTGACCAAAAAAACGTAATTATGGCATCTTGAATATACTCCGTTACGCAGGTTACCGATTAGATTCATTAATTTATTATTTTTATAGATATGGCATTTTTAAACATGTCAGTATCAAATTAATGAGGCAAAAGGGGGTGATGTGTGTTTTATATTTTTAAAAAACTTTTTGTTCTACTATTCTCCTTAAGGAACTTGAATCGGCCACTGATTGATCGCTTGTGCTGTACAACTAGCTGTGTTTTTGAGACTGCTGATGTACATGAGTATGCTTACATCTGTCCTATTGGCTCTGCCTGTTGAGCCTAATAATTAATTAGTGAAGTTAATGGAATATATGGGATGGTGGTAAATGACAGCTTTGAGTTAGCTTATGTGTTCTCTCTTTTCAATACACTCCATAAAATTACTCTATTGTATACCCATATTTAAACCCATAGTTAACATATGTGAGCATATATTGATCATCCAAGATACATTTGGCCATGGTTTCCCTTACATGTTTCATGGGTTATGATTCCAAAATCGAATTTGTGGAGAAACCCATTATCACTTTCACTAAAAGCCACAAAATAGTTGCAAAATTCAATATAATTAACATCATGGCAATTCATCAATAGGTACTGAAAATGTCATCGTAAAAATGTTGAGTAAGAGAATATGCATATCCCTGAAGGGTTATTAGTGCTGACAATATGTAGCAGACCTTGCACACATTAAACAAACCCTGCCATCATTCGTTCCCTTATAGACAGAATATAGAACAGCGGAGCCCTATATACGATATATTCCCATGTGGTTTTTATGTATATCTCTATGGTGGCAACTGGCAGCCTTTAATATTTTCCAAAGAGAAAATGCAAATTAGACTTGTAGGAGTTGCAGATCTTGACATGTGCTGCTTTTAGCCACTCGCATAGCTTATAATGTTGCTTACTATTCATATAATCAGCTACAAATATGCACATAAATTAGCAACGTTTCTAAGCCCATGACTTCTGCAAACCTTGTAGTGTACCGTCAGTGAAAAATTAATCTTAGATGTTAAAGTACAGTACCTTGGAGGAATTTTTCCGTTAAAAGCTCAGCTATTCAGACTGTCGACGTATTCACACTGCAACTTCACTGGGAGGAAGTTGACTTCATTGTCTTTCATGTTAGGCTGAAGGCACACTGTCGTGCATCAAACACGGAGTGTGTTTGATGCACAACAGTGATGCGACTGTAATGCGTGTTTTTGGGTGTGTGTGGTGCGAGTGTGGTGAGTGTGCATGACTGTGAGTGTGCTGCAAGTGTGAGGTGTGAGTGCGTGTGTGCTGCGTATCAGTGTGATGCTGTCCATGGTTCTGAAGCAAACTTCACGTCCGTGGACAGCATTTTCCAGTGATTTTAAACTCGGTGGCTGTCAAAGCCGCTGAGTTTAAATGTGCCAGTTTCCCGTTACAGCAATAAATAATGTGTCAGCGCTGTCACAGCAGCGCTGATACATCATAGTTAAAAACTCAGGTGTTAAAAAAAGATTGAAGTTATAGGGCTTATTAATCATTTTAACCCCCTCTGCAAGCTCTGCGCTGCATGTCAGCACAGAGCCTGCAGATGCGGCTAATAAAAACAGGTATATGATGGGTTAATGTGTTGTTGTGTGTTGCCATCATGTGTACACAGAGTGTGTACACTCTGTGTACACATGGTGACATCCCACCCTGGCAGTTGAGGGGTTAATAGCAGTTATAATCTGATCCTGGCATTTGTCGCGTTTTAGTTTCAGTTTTATAAAAGCCGGTCTGCTTCAGCACTAAGGGTACTGTCCGTGGTCCTGTATGTAAATTGCGTAGAGGACCAACGGCAGTGCTGTAGAACTGGTGAGCTGTCCCTGGTACTTAAACCAATAGCGTACACTAACAGTGTAGCTCTGTTGTGTACACTCTGTGTACACATGATGGCAACACACAACAGCACATTAACCCTTGATATACCGGCTTTTATTAGCAGCATCTGCAGGCTCTGTGCTGACATGCAGCGCAGAGCTTGCTGTGGGGGTTAAAATGATTAATAAGCCCTGTAACTTTAATCTTTTTTTAACACCAGAGTTTTTAACTATGATGTGTCAGCGTTGACACATTATTGATTACTGTAACGGGAAAAAGTGCAAATTCAAACTTGGCGGCTTTGAGAACCGCTAAGTTTGAAGCGATTTTGACAGCACACTCGTGCGACTAGCGCACAGTGTGTTGTAAGGGTGCAAGTTTGACTCACACCCATATACTCTTAATGGCGACTCGCGCAATGCAAGTGTAATGCGAGAAAATCGCATTGATGTGACCTGTATCATTTAAAGATACCGGTCCAAGTGCAATGAATTTTCACGCATTACACTCGCACAAGTCTCACGCCAGTGTGTTTCAAGCCTAAGGCTGAAGGCACACTGTTGTGCATCAAACACGGAGCGTGCTTGATGCACGATAGTGATGAGAGTGTGATGCGTGTTTTTGTGTGTGTGTGGTGCGAGTGTGGTGCAAGTGTGGTGCAAGTGTGGTGCCTGTGTGGTGCATGTGGTGAGTGTGCCTACCTGTATACATGTGAGTGTGCTGTGAGAGTGAGGTGTGAGTGCGTGTATGGTGAGTGTGATTGTGATGCGGTCCGTGGTCCTGTAGAACCGCGGACAGCAATTGTGGTGATTTTAAACTCGCCGGCTGTCAAAGCCAGCAAGTTTGAATTTACCACTTTCCCTGTACAGTAATGAATAATCTTGCACTGCTGTGTCAGCGGTGCAAGATGATTATTATAAACCCAGCTGTTGGGCACCTCTTTTTAATGTATGGGGTTAAACTGCATATGCAGCATCTGCGCGGCATATCAGCACAGATGCTGCATATGCGGCTATTAACCCGGTTAATGTGTGTTTAATATGTTGGCATCATGTCTCTAGGGAGTGTCCACAGATATGGTGCCTTAATTCATTGGTAGTTCAGGGTTAATTGCCAAATTTCTGAGTAGCCGGCATTTGCCGGCATTTCTAAATCATTAATGAAAGCCGGCGGCTCCTGCCTGTGAGCGCGCGGTATACTACGCAATTAGTGTAAGTACATTGCTGGGCAGCGTCCTGAATAAGGAGCTGTCCCAGGTACTTACGCTAATTGCATACTGTACCCGCCGCTCTCCATGGTGCTGAAGACTTAATCATCTGCACAATGGCCAGCGCATCGGAGTTTCAATGTGATTCATTACTGTACTGGGAAAGCAGTAAGGAGAATTTAACAGCACACGGGTGCGACTATTGCACAGTGTGCTGTATGGATGCGAGTTTGACTCCTATACTATTAATGGCCACTCGGGCGTGGAAGTCTTGTGCAATCGCAGCATGCTGCAATTGCACTCACATTTCCATCGCATTGTCGAGTGTAATGCGAGAAAATGGCATTGATGTGACCTGTATCATTTAAAGATACAGGTCTGAGTGCAATACATATCACATGACCGCGAGTGGCCAATCAGCTTCGGGAACACCCCTCTGACATCATGATAGGTCCTAGAAGGTCAATTCCTGTGGCGGCTCCCGGCTCCCGGACACCAGAACAGCCATCGGAGGGTAAGTATTCATTCTTTATTATTTTTCATATATTTGACTTTGTTTAATTTTAATTTCGCAGTGTATATTAATACACTGCAAAATCAAATGGGACTGTCACACATGTCACAGAGGGGAGGAGGAAGCAGGATTCTTCCTCCCCTCTGTGACATCAGATCCAGCAGTGCCGGTCCCTATGGGAGAAAACGCAAGAGCTGCTGCGTAAAGAATTGACATGTCAATACTTTACGCAGCAGCGTTTTCTCCCATAAAAGCGATGCGTAAAATTACACAGTGTCTGCATGGCAAAGTGAATTTCCCATTCACTTTGCTGGCAGACACAAAACACATTGCATATTGTTAAAAAGCGCGTGTAAAAAAGCACACAAAAATACTCAATGTGTGAACGGAGCCGAAGAGGAACAATGTCGGGGTGAGTGGAGCCTACTCCATCCTGCTATTCACCTCCAACTATCCCTGCTCACCCCTCTCACCCCACATAGAACCCACACTGCCCCCACACAACTCCCACTGAACCCACACTGCCCCCTCTCACCCCACACTGCGCACTGAACCCACACTGCCCCCACTGAACCCCACTCTCACCTGCTCAGCACCCAGTCACCTCCGCTCAGCACCCAGTCACCTCCGCTCAGCACCCAGTCACCCGTCTCAGCACCCAGTCACCCGTCTCAGCACCCAGTCACCCCCGCTTACCCGCTCAGCACCCACTCACCCCCACTCAGCAGCCACTCACCCCCGCTCGGCACCCACTCACCCATCTCAGCACCCAGTCTCCCATCTCAATACCCACTCACCCTGTCTCAACACCCACTCACCCGCTCAGTATCCACTTACCCCAGCTCAGCACCCACTCACCCTGACTCAGCACCCACTCACCCTGACTCAGCACCCACTAACCCCGGCTCAGCACCCAGTCACCCCCGGCTCAGCACCCAGTCACCCCCGGCCAGCACCCTGTCACCCCCAGCCAGCACCCTGTCACCCCTGGTCAGCACCCAGTCACCTCTGCTCAGCACCCAGTCACCCGTCTCGGCACCCAGTCACCCCCACTCACCCCCACTCAGCACCCACTCACCCGCTCAACACCCAGTCACCCCCGCTCAGCACCCACTCACCCAAGCTCAGCATCCACTCACCTGTTCAGCACCCACTCACCACCACTCAGCACCCAGTCACTTCCGCTCAGCATTCACTCACCCTTTCAGCACTCTCTCACCCCCGCTCAGCACCCAGTCACCCATCTCAGCACCCACTCACCACTCAGTATTCACTCACCCCGGTTCAGCACCCAGTCACCTCGGCTCAGCACCCAGTCACCTCGGCTCAGCACCCAGTCACCCCGACTCAGCACCCAGTCACCCCCGGTCAGCAACCAGTCACCCCCGGTCAGCACCCAGTCAGCCCCGCTCAGCACTCAATAATCCCCGCTCAGCACCCAGTCACCCGTCTCAGCACACAGTCACTCCCACTCACCCCTACTCAGCACCCAGTCACCCCCACTCAGCACCCAGTCAACCCCACTCAGCACCCAGTCAACCCCACTCAGCACCCGCCGCCCCTAGTGAATCATGGCCAGTCTCTTTAAGAGAAAACAAACTGTAGCTGAGCCCTCGGGAGTTTCCGGATCTGCTTATGGTGGAAGTTCGAAAGTTATCGGCAGAGTGCGGGGCGGGATTTGGCTTCGCATCCCTTCGGCCATTACGCCCCCTTTCTTCCTGCTCGATGGCGCAGTAATGGCGGCCAAATCTTTTACAGTTCACGAAACACAGTCAATATACACAGCACACAGTACCCGGTTACACCGGGCACGGCATCCTGTTTGTGACGCCAAAGCTGTGACCCGCCAAGGGTCTATGGGAACTCTGTACCCAGGCGTTGATATGGGGGTGCTGTCTCGGTGGCTGGAGCCCGAGCCCGTAGCCTTAGGGGTCAGCTCAATAAAGAGGATAAAATAAAAAAAGTGACATCACCTGTGGATTTTGGTGAAGGCACCAGCGCTGCTTCAGATCTCTGGGGATGATGGACGGGCAGCTTGGGGTGGTACAGCTCCCCATAGGTGGAGCGGGATCCCCGGGGCAGTGATAAGGTGACAGGGATTTGCACAGGGAGGTGGTTCGGCAGCCAGGCTGCTGCAACAGTCTCTAGGCCGGACGGGTTCAGGGATGGACAAACTGACACACACACTGTGGATCGTTTCTGTACCTTTACTGATGGTATTGCAGGCACTTTCCAGGGTACGGTTCAGTTTTCAGATAGTCGGGATGCACTTTTGGATTTCCACAGTGAGTGGTGGATTAGGCCTCCTTGTCTCCTTTCCCTTGTTGAAGTTTCTGACCCGTGTGAAACTAAGCCTGACCTCCTCTGTGTCTTTCTCTCACCCGTTCTGTATTGTCGAGAACCTTTGTGTGGGCTACTGCTATGACTTCTCCGGCGGTCCCTGGCTCCCCTATTGGTTGCATGACAGGTGTCCGGGTGACTGGAGCCTCCTCTGTGAACCGATGTTTCTGCTGGGCTTGATGCTCTCCTGCAGACTCGGACTCCGGTGTCCGGGTTGCTTCCTGGGGTGAACTGGTATGGCTCCTCTGCCCCCAGTCTGCTCCTCTACTCCTTAAGCCTTGCCTTCAACCTCACTCACAGGCCCTCACACTGCCTAGTCTGGTCAACTGGCTTGGGCCTAGCACGGCTCCGACACACCAGGACGTCTTCACAGTTCTCCTAGCGACCACACACTCTGGCTAACTCTGCCCTCAGCACCAGTATTTATAGGGGATCATGCTTAAAGGCAGCAAGTGGAGCTCCCCCTACTGTTCTGGGGTGGAAGGTGTTGTGTGTATGTGGGTTACCTGTTGTGGAAATCCATCCATGCCGTAGGTGGTCCTGTGGCCACCCGTAATGGCAGGATGTCACACAACCACCAGGATTCGTGAGTAGTGGTCTACAATCGTTAAGGCGTGGGTATATATCAACCGACTCAAAGCCAGCTTCACATGGTCCAGGGCCACGATTTCAAGCGGTTGTCTCATGACGATGTGTTGTAATGGGGCTCTCTGGCTAATGCAATCTTTTTGTCTGAGATTGCACAAGCCATACTCTCGACACCACCTCTTGATGGACCTTCTCATGCCAGATGAATCATTCACAGATCAGGACCTCCTACTTTTTCAACCAAAGTGTCCTGCTCTCTCGTAGGATGCCTTGAGGACCATTGGCGCATCCTTCTACGAGACTATGATCTGCCATAATAGCTCATGAGTGCGGGAGTTGACGTTTCTCTGGCATAATTTACCTCCATAGAAGAAGAACTTGGCTTTTTCCTTCCACAGCTGTAACGCTTCTAGTGGAGCATCTGCATCTGGGGATGAATCAGTATGGCTCAGCAATTCTTTCACCAAGCGGACGGCTGGGTCGCCGTCCTGCATTTCTGCCCAGCTGTGGTGGGGCAATGGATTGAACGAGACTTCTTGGATAGCCAACTGCCTGATTTCCACACAGTGGGAACACTTGCAAGCGCCTGATCGGTGAAAGGCCAGCATCTCAATTTCTTCGAGAACTTCCAAATCCTCTCCCGAGTCTGGTCAGTTTGGCATGCAGGACAAAGTATCAGCATTGGCGTTCTTGTTTCCTGCCCGATACTTGATCATCAACTCGTAGTTAGACAACCGCGCCACCCATCGTTGTTCTAGGGCACTAAGCTTCTCAGTCTCCAGGTGTGTCAGCGGGTTGTTATCCGTCAGCTACCATCTTATCAGTCTCACAATAAACAAACTGAATTATGCCACGATCTATCAAATCACGTAGATGATGATATCTGACGTCGATGTGCTTAGTTCTAGCACTGATCTTCTCACTGCATGCAAGTTTAATGCATCCTTGATTGTCCTCATACATCACCGTTGGCTGAGTTAACGGTTTACCAAGATCATCCATCAGTTGTCTTAGCCAAATGATCTCCTGACTTGCATAGGCTGCGGACACATACACGGCTTCTGTGGATGACAAAGCAACAGATACTTGTTTTCTGCTAGACCAGGAGATTGAACTTTCTCCAAGTTTAAATACGTATCCGCTTGTGGATTTACGATCATGCAAATCACCAGCCCAATCTGCGTCAGCATAACCGGTGAGTTATAGATTTCCTGCTGCAGACAATTTTAAATTTACCCCTTGTGTCTCTTTTAAATATCGGAGAACTCTTTTAACGGTGTTCCAGTCCTTTTGGCGCGGTTTCTCCACCTATCTGCACAATATTCCAACTGCTGTTGTAATATCTGGTCGAGTCATAGTCGATATGTATAGAAGTGCCCCCACTGCCTGTCGATATTTCTCATTGTTAGGCAACAGGTCATATTCTTCCAGTTTCAGGTAGGATGATTCCATTGGCGTTGATACACCTTTGGCTTCTGTCATGAGCAGGTAGTTTTTTGCATTTCATCCCATGATTGTGGCTCTGACTGAGGTAGTGTCTTGACAATGTAGGATAGACGTTTAGCTAGTATTCCTTTGTTTGATCTTGACGATTGTCTGATTTCAGGTTCACTTAGGCCTTTTGTTGTTTCTTCAGTGGTTGAAGAATTTAGCCAGACTTCTACATTCTCCCTTTCGTTGTCTCGTGATTGAGACTGAGATTGTTGTTGTTGCTTCATCTGGACTACTGGCATAATATCACAAAACTTGGGTGACACAAAATTTTCATCAATCACTACATCTTTGCTTATTGTGACCTTGTTTGTCTCTGGGTGTAGAATTCTATAACATTTCTGGGTTTCACTGTAGCCTACCAGAATGCCTTCCTTAGCGTGAGATTCCCACTTAGTTCGTTTCTCTTTGGGAATGTGTGCAAATGCTCCTTATGTGCTGTAGGTTTGGCTTTGCATTATTCCATTGCTCAAATGGAGTTTTCTGTCGCTTTACCTGGTAGTCTGTTCTGAAGATAGCAAGCCGTCATAATAGCTTCGCCCCAATATTCTGTAGGCAGATTTGCATCAAATAACATACTCCTTCCGCTTTCACAGAGTGTTCGGTTCCTTCTTTCTGCTACACCATTTTGCTCAGGGTTGTATGGTACAGTAGTCTGAAATATGATTTCATTTTTCTTTAAAATGCTCTGTGTCTCATTACTTGTATATTCAGTCCCATTATCTGCATGTAGAATTTTTGGCATTCTCCCAAACTTGTTATATACTTCAGCTAGATATATTTCAAGTTTCTCTGGAACTTCATTTTTGCTGTGAAGTAGATAGACAACTGTGTATCTTGAATTGTCATCAATGAATGTAAGAAAATATCTCTTCTTTCCAGGGGTCCAGTGGCTATTCTGTTCTTGTAGTACTTTTCTTAGGAAAGGCCTTTCTGGACATTTTCCCTTTGATACAGCTGGTACACCTCATTGTCTGGTTACATGGATCAATTGTAATATCATCAGCTAAGTATTCTTGAAATAACTTTCTTATTGCTTCTGGGTCTCTATGTTCAAGCCGTCTGTGCCATACATGAATACAGTTCTTGTGTATTTCTTGCTTAGCTGTGCATACACACTCTTTGCATTTCAACTGATACAGTTCATCTTTGATTTCTCCTTTTGCTAGTGTGTGACCCTCTTTTGAGATGATGCAGCTATCGTGCTTAAACGTAACTTCATTCCCTTGTTTTGTAAGCTTTTTCACGAATAATAGATTACTTTCAAGACTAGGCACATATAGCACATTCTTCACAGGAATCCTTCTGCTTTGCGTTGCAGAGATGTTACAATCAATATAACCATCTCCTATGCCTTCTGAGTTCATACACTGACCATTCGCCATTATCACTTTCTCTGACTTGCTTTGGTTAAGCTTAGTAAAGAAGTCTCTATCATTGGTCATGTGACTGGTTGCACCAGAATCTATACACCACGCATGCTTTGATTTAAATGCATTGACTAATGTGAATGCAGCCTCAGTATTTACAGGATCATTATTTTCAAATAATACTTAACTCTTTGTTTACTGTTTTGCTTCTTCAGCTGATTCATTTTAGCTTTCCAGACTCTGCATTCAGCTTTTAAATGACCTGGCTTCTTGCATACAAAACATTCGTGTGTTTCTTTAGGATGGTTTCTGCTGGTGGGCTCATCCTGTGTTCGTAAAGCAGTTTCCTTGTTGCATACTTTGCTGCTCACACTTTCTGCCTTTCTCTTATATTCATCTACAAGCTTTCCTCTGACGTACTCCAATGTAAGCTCATCATCTAGGCGTGCATCTAGTGCAGTTACAAGCGTGTCATAGCTTTCTGGGAGACCACTAAGTAGTAGTGCTGCTACATGGAAGTCCTTCATATCTTCCCCAATGCCCCGCAGGCGCTCTACAGTCTCTAGAGTGCTTCTAATGTAGTCCTGCATGTCCTGGTCACTGTGTAGCTTAGACTGATATAGCTTTCTCATTAGATAGAGTTTGTTACTTAGATTTATCCTCTCATGTAGTTTCTGCAGCTGCTCCCACATTTCCTTTGCAGATTCCCACTTACACACATGCACAATCTGATCATCCTCTATGCTGAGTGATATGGTGCTCTGTGCTTTCTGATCCATCACTAGCCAGTCCTGTGGTACTGGGTCAGGCTTGGGCTCCTGAGTGTATTTCCACGTACCGTCTCTTATCAGCAGCATCTTCACCTTGAATTTCCAGGATTGGTAGTTCTGGTTATTCTGGCTTGGCACTGTAAACTTTGCTGAGCTGCTGGTAGTGGCCATCTTTACTTCTTTTCAGTTTGCTGTTGTCTTTCAATCTCTGTGCTCTGGAGGTTTGGGACTTCTGTGACTCCTGAGCCCATAACCTGTTAGCAGCGCATTAATCAGCGTGATGTCCACAGCGAGCAACAGAGAATGTTCATTTATTCAGAATTAACAACATCCAGCTTATAACATGAGAATAGGATCAATCTGGTTTCTGGAGAGGGAGAGAAAAATCTGCTGTGACCTTCAGCTTCAGTTCCACACTAGAATGTGCATGCAGGGAGCAGGGGGAGGGACATCCTGTCTCTGACTGAGGACCTTTTTTTTTTTTTTTTTTTTTTTTTTTAACTTTGTTGACATCTGAACAATATGCATGCAGACATAAAATCACATCATATTAAACAAACAATAGTTGTTGCAATACATACAGATCAATATGCATTAGGCCAACACATCCCAATAGCGTTTGTAAAGGATATATGGCATCGTGGTCACCTGGGAGCCAGTGCCCAATAGAGAATTCAATGGGATGCCATCAATCACGACGGGAAGGATCGGTCGTCTGCCGACGTCCTTGTGCCCCAGTTACATGGACCAGGTTGCTTTACTCCTGGGGGTTGGTCCTCTGCCCCAGGGGTTGTTTCTTTAAAGGACTATTCTATGTGTCCCACCTTGTCACAGCCTTGGCAGATGGGCTAGCCAGTTGGGTCGTAGCAGTCTGTGTGTCTTCCTTTGGTGCGGGTTGATGGGATCCTCTTCTGTCATTGCCATGGGAGGTCATCTGGACTTGAAGCCAGCTGGATCTTCTCTGTAGGGGAAGACACTTGCAGCGCCTGCACCGTTTTGGTCAATGCAGCTACACTTTTGGTTAGTTCTTGCACTTGCAGCCATAGGTCTGCAAAAGGTTCGTCCTGGGCATCGATCTTAACAGGTTTCTGGGGCGGAGACACCGCCTCCTGGTCATACAGGATCGCTGGGTGTTTAGTGAACGCGGTGCTGCTACGGTCTGTTTTCCATAACATGCAAATTGCCCTGTCCTTGAATTGAGCAAAGTCCATGTTAGGGTTTCGAAATGACATCATACGCAGTTGGGTCTTATGTGTATTAGACAGGAGTCTCTCTATGAATTGCTCTGTTAACAGCCTGTCCTCCTCCTGCACACTGTCAGGGTAGATCTGCTTTATGGCTCACATCGCCTCCTGGAGGTTGAGGGTGTAGTCTCTCCCACTGTCCTGCACCCTTTGCTTGCAGCCAAAGAACCTCATTTTTATTTCTGCTGCGGACCGAGTATCAAAGGTGTCTTTTAGTTTTGCCAATATGTGCTTAACTGTCCTTTTATCAGCGTCTGGCCAGAACTTGACTTCACTCTTGGTGGCACCAGTTAACTGGCCAATTAGAATGCTGACCTTCAACTCTTCGGCCAAGGGGTATATGTCAAAAAGGCTGTGCAGTCTTTCTTTGAAATTACTAATGGTATGCGACTCCGCTGAGTATTATGGTAACCAGGCCGCTTCTTGGATGTACTGGCATAGACAGTGGTATCATGGGGACTGCGGCAATGCCCACTGCTGGAACTTCACTTAAGTTGGGCATCTTCCCCCCTAGTTAACCTTAGCCAGGTTCTGAATTGCTGTTCTGAATATTGCGGTTCCTCACATCATATTACTGTACAGCCACTTTGTAATTGCGCTCACAGGGTTAGCAGGCAGCTGCTCCCCAGGCAGGATGGATCATTCACACAGTGAGTTTGGGACTTCCTTCATCCCGCTGTCTGACGTCAGAGCGTGGGGCAGGGGCTCTGTTTGCGCTCTTTCTGAAACTCCGCCCATGATGACATGCCCAATATATCATTAACTTCGTATGGTGCAGCAATGGCAGCGATTTACCCAGTTATACACAGTCTTTAGGCACACAAGACCTGGTTCGGGTTCCATAAATCCTGTTCGTAACATCAGCTTGCATCAACTGTAAGGGCCTGGGGTACTCGGTAGTCAGTGACTATGGCTTACAGGCAATGAAAACCCAAAGGTAATCTCAGAAAATTAAAGCAGGGTGGATGAAGGGTTAAAAACTGCTCTGCCGTATTCCACGATATATCAAAGGGTGAATATAAGATTGATTTATTAGTCAACACGTTTCAGGGCTCCCAGAAACGCCCTGAAAAATGGTAATATTGCACTGACCGTATGGGCCTGGGGTACTTGGTAGCCAGGTCAGCAGTCTTTCAGGAAGGTCACTATAGTCCGTGGCCATGGCCGAGCTAGTAACGGGGGGTATTTACAGTGGATTAGTAGTTTTTACTTGACGCCACCTGTGGTGCCTGGTCAGGGGCGACCAGTGCTGCGGTATGAGCCCTGGGGGATAGGTGGTGTAGTAGCTGAGAAGGAACACTTCCCACAGGTGAAGCGGGCCCCCAGGGGTTGAATGTCAGAGACTTTGGGGATTATGGTGGTTATGGTGCTGGGTGCAACAAGGAAGGCGCAGGAAATAAGCAGGAGGACACAAGGGGTGCAGTTCCTTTACCTTTACTGATGAAACGTAGTGAAGTCCGGGGGCACTCGTTACAAGGTCCAGGAGGGTCCGGTCAACCTGGAAGCAATCGGAATTCACCCCACCAGGTGGGTTTTGGGGCCTGCCTGCTGCGCTTCTCAGTTTAGGGTCCTGTTGCCTGTGAATTAACTTATGGTCCCTTTTCTCCACTTCTGCTCTAAGCTCTCGATTGGCAGATGGTACAAACCTATATCAGTTACTGCGGTGATGGTTGCAGATCCGGGCTCTCGTTATACCATTGCACTGTTGGGTCCCTGCTTGCGGCCAGGAAACTTGCAGTCTCCTGTCCTCCAGATTTGGTTGCTGTGACGTGCAGTGCCCGTACAACCCAGGACTCTAGCGTCCTCCGTTGCGCTGCCTGGGGTGAGCTCTTAAACAGCTCCGCTCTCCAAGACCTTCTTCTTCTCTCTCCTACTTCAATCTGTTCCCACTCCCTTCCCTCTTGCCAAAAAAAGGCAGCTCTCCTCAAACTAGGGTGTTGCGCTCCCCCTTCAGGTCAGGGATCAGGCCTTGTGTGTGCGTGTGGGGTTTTACCTAACGTGGGGACCTCCTCCTGCTTCCAAGCATGATATCACCCTGAGTGAGGGTGGCAACACCACTGTGGCAACTGGACCCCAGGAGCTCCACAATATTATATTGATTTTTGATGATTTTCTAATTTATTCAGATGCACTAGTATCTATGGAAGATGTGAACACAGTCTTAAAGACACAAAACAGCCAGATATTGTATAGCAAAGCTTACATAAAAATGAGAAATTTCGGGCTGCCGCAGCCTTCATTGTTGTGGCATTACTATGATTGGCTGGCCACCCAGCGTCATAAATGAGTCATAGCCTATGACTCATAGGCTCTATTTAAGCCCTGCCGCCGCCATTCTCTGCACATTGCATGCAGAACACAGGCTAGTGTAGAGAGAGTGTGAGTAGCTGCTAGGGAGATTTGTGCTTGTAAAAATCATCCAGAAATCCTCTCTAAAACACAAAAGCTCTTGTGAGAGCTACCAGTATTGTAGTACTAGGTGACTGTAGCGCAGGAGGACAGGCAGGAGCATTACAGTACCACATAGTACATAATTATTTCAGCTCTTCTCAGAGCTGATAGTATAAGGTCAGGGAGAAGTGACAGTTTTCCCAGCTATTTTTGGGGTCACATTTACCACTGCAGGCCAATTTTTTTGCTGTTGCGGTGCTGTTTTCACACCAAATAGCACACACGGTACTTCACAACTGAGACACAAGCAGCACCGCTGTCTTGTGTGGTGACTGGCCGTTGCGGTGCTGTGTTCACGCCGAATAGCACACATGGTACTGCACAACTAACACGCAGCCAGCACCACTGTCTTGTGTGGTGACTGGCGAGCGTAATCTCGCCTTTAACCTCAGGGTGATTTTTTGTGCCATTGCGGTGCTGTTTGTAAAACAAAAGCAATACTAGGCTGTAGTGCTACCTTCCACAAAGCACTAACTGCTCCTTGATCCCCAGTATCTGCATCTGAACATTTCAAACTGAGTCAGAAAAAACCCAAATTCCTAAAAAGGCTGTTGTGAAGGGACAGGGACATGGACGTGTGCGTGGGCTTGTCAGTGGTGCCCGACAAGGCACAGAGTCTGGGAGACAGAAGAAGGCTGATGCATCTATGTTCCTGGTGAAATTTCCTGGTCTGGAACAAGTGGGTATGGAAGCCAGAAGAGCAAGAGCAGATACCGTCTAGGATGGCTGATAAGGCCTTAACGAAATTTTCTAGCAGCAACCAATCTTTCATGACCACACAGTCTCCTGTCTATACATATAACACTGGGTCATCCAATTCTCAACCTGTTCATAGTTCATCACCCCGTGAGGAGTCACAGGAAATATTTGACCCCAACTTTGGCCTCTCCCAGGATCTGTTTGGTCCATATCCTTTTGTTGCCTCTGGCCTCTCACTGTGCGACATTAAAGAGGAATGTGAGGAGGTATCATGAGTTCATGGCCAAATATTTGAAAACCCACGGGCAGAAGAAAGTCACTTCTAGCCACGTGATATACCAGGTGAAGAGGTGGAGACTGATGGTGATTACACACAGTTGCCATCTGGCCAGCCAACAATATCAGCATGGAAGGAGGAGGACATGAATAACGAGGTGGTTGATGGTGAGACCACAGATCCGACCTGGACCGTTGGCACGCATTGCCAGCACAGCAGCACAGAGGAAGAAGGAATGGAGATACAGGGGAGCCCTAATTTAAAAAAAAAGTAAATAAATAAATTGACGTGGGCTTCGCCATATTTTTGTATGCTAACCAAGTACAGCAGGCAGGTACAGGTTGCCTCCAAACCCCAGCTGCCTAGTTGTACCCGGCTGGGAACCAAAAATATAGGGAAGCCCTCTTTTTTTTATTATTTCATGTATTTCATGAAATAATTTTTAAAAAAATTACGTGAACTTCGCCCTATTTTTGTGTCCGGCCAGGTACAATTAGGCAGCTGGGGGCTGGAATCTGCAGCGCAGAGTGGCCCAAGATTTCTGCCCCCCCACGCTGCGAATTGCAGTCCGCAGCTGCCCCAGAAAATGGCGAGTTCCAGGGCCATGGTGCCGGGTTGCTCACTGGGTAATAATGGAGTTAGGTCCAGCTTTGTATTATCAGCTGGCCCTAAGCCCGAAATTCATGATGTCATGACAATATTAGACATGGCCACCATGACTTTCTAGTAAAGAGTTAAAAAAAACACAACACAGAGAAGAAATTTTTTTTTTTAGTAATAAAACAAAACACAATTTTTCATCTTTATTCTATCTTTATTGAAGAAAAACCTCTGACATAGTCCAAACGAGATCTTCTTCTTCAGCTCTGCTACATTTCTACCAGCACATACATGTCTGCTGGTAGAGATGTAGCTGAGCAGCCGGCCGTGGGAAAGTTCATCTGAGTTCACGCTGCATCAAGCGTGAACTCAGATGAACTTTCCCACGGCACCGCAATCACTGCCAGAAGTGAGGTGAGAGCAGGGCTCACTGCAGGCAGTGTTGGTAGTGAAGTCAGAGTCGGGGTCCCGCCGGCTATTTCAAATGAACAGCTGAATTTTTTAGTAGTTTTATTGGAAGAAAACAATTTTTCTTCCTCTAGAATACAAGGACATAGAAGTACACTGCAATATACAGATAAATCACAATGGTAGACTCACACTGGCATATAACTCGGATGAGTGCTATCTGATCTTTTAGCATATTGAACTTGCTGAAAAGGGGAAGACCAGCATTATTTTTCTCATTCCATATCAGCTTGATTGGTGCATGCAAAACATCGGACTGTACTCCAACCCTATGTACCAGGTAGTCTGCTTGTGGGTGCAGAGCCTGCAATGCAGCTTCAAGATACCTATATCTTCCCAAGAATGTTGCAGATGTCTGTGGCACTTAGCTTTACCTGTTGTCTGCAAAATTGTAGCTTGTAGGATCAAGCCTAGGGAATACTCACATAAAAGAAGAAATGTCATTTTTGGAATTATTTTTCATTATTTTTTAGCAGTTTTATAGGAACAAAAATCTTACTTTTTCTTTACTTCTAGAACACAGGGAGATACAAATACACCTCATTGTACAGATATATCTCTACTAGATGTGGGCCCGATGCTATCACATTGGGAAGTGCAGTCTTTGTGCTCACTTGTGCGGTGTCTGTGTGCTTCCTGTGTGGTCTCTGTGCCCCTCCTGTCTGCTCTCTGTGGCCAGCCTGTGCACTCTCTGTGGACCCCTGTCTACTCTCTGTGCCCCCCCTGTGTGCTTTCTGTGCCCCAACTGTGCGGTCTCTGTGACCCCCATGGGTGCTCTCTGTGGCCCCCTGTGCATTGTGGCTCCCCTATGCACTGTTTATGCCCCCCTGTGCAGTCTCTGTAGTCCACTGCGTGGTCTCTGTGCCCCTCAGTGCACTCCCTGTGGCCCCCTTGTGCAGTCCCTGTGGCCCTCCTGTGCAGTCTCTGTGCCCCCATATGGTCTCTGTGCCCCTAGTTTGTTTGCTCTGTGTACATGGCTGCCTGTGCTTTGTCCCCATGTGGGCTATTAGCTCCGCCCCTTTGCATCACATGACATAGGACCTCCCCAGGTCCTTCACTATCAGTAATATGTCTTCTGAGTTCCGCCCCTCTTTTACTGGTCAAATGGAGGTGACATCATCACAGGTCCTTCAGCTCTTCTTTACCAAGGCAATGGGCATGTACAGAGTTCCCAGCAGCGATGTGAATGGTAGAGGACTGAGGAGCAGACCCTGGGGTGAGTATCAGCATGTGGCCGGCACATCACTTGGGTATGCCAATATGGTGGCCATTTTTTCTTTCTGTTTCAGGTGAACCAATCAGGTGCCCGTCACGCGGACCAATCAAGAAGTGAATAAAATGTGACATCTCAACACTTCCGGTCTCAATTCAATTATGTAAGTAGATGTACCAGAATAATCTGTTTCTAGATTCCTTGCTGTACTGTAGCTTCAATATCACCAAACTCTCCCAGTGTCAGCATTGTGGACTGTGGCTTATACCTGGAGCTGCTGCTCTGAACCATGGAGGTTGAGAGTTTGATTCTTAGGTAAACCAGCTGACAAATGTGGAATGGAGTTCTTTATTCTATTCATGTACGATAAGAATGGAGTTGTTTCTTTAATTTATGTATGTGAAGAGA
The DNA here is from genome assembly GCA_033576535.1 of Allobates femoralis. Lineage (NCBI taxonomy): Eukaryota > Metazoa > Chordata > Amphibia > Anura > Aromobatidae > Allobates > Allobates femoralis. The sequence continues at coordinate 216,673,457 of JARQOC010000004.1, forward strand.
GATGTTGGTCTTGTCCCCAAGGAGAGGAGTGAGAGTCAATAAAGAGAGTGATTCAAAAAAAGTGAAAAGAAAAGAAAGAAAGTGAGTCAGGACAAAGCCATGACATGTCGGGACAGTCCCACTGAATCCAGGCTGACTGGGATGCTGTGTATTTAAAAATCACAATGCAGGTAGGAGCATGTATATAAAATATGTAAATTTCAGCTACATGACTAGTCCAGTAAATTGTTGCAGATTTCACCTAGGCAAATCTGCAGATAAAATCTAAAACATTTCCAACCTGTGTGGTCCGAGCCTAAAAGGTTCTTGATGAACTGCTGCAAACAGAACTCTTAAAAACCCTGAGGAATGAAAAAGTATATTTGTATAACTTTATATTACACCATGATTGAGCTTCATTGTCTTAAAATGGCATGTCCCTTGAAATGACACTCTCATCATCCTTAGTGATGGCTGCACAGCATCATGGTGCAGCTAAGTTTCATTATATTCACCAAGAGATGGTGCCAAGAACATGGCTATTTCATTAGACAAGTATTTACAGGGTAAAATAAAAGAAAAATGAGCTTCTGAAAGTATGGGTCAGTAGGCAACTGTGCAAGTCAGCAGTTATAAAACATCAGGGTTCCTTTCCATTACTGTCTTCTTTTTAATACCTGGATGCCTCTGATCTTCAGATGACTAGTGATGAAAATGTTTATTCAGCCACTAATGTCTTTTTACGAGATAATGCACATGCTAATTTAGTGTCGACATTTTTCTATACAATAGAAGCTTCCAGGTATTGGAAACAAGGATCCCTGATAAAGCTATCCATGAAGCATTCTACAATGGTAGTAGTAGGATCTACATAAAGGTACTGTTACCCGGCACGATATCCTTAACGATATCGCTCAAACGTCACAGGTTTGGAGTCGCTCAAACGACATTGTTAGGACGTCGTTGATTGTAACACGGAGATTTGATTACGATAAATTGTTGGATCGTTGATCGCAGATTTGAGAACATGTCCTCAAATCAGACCATCCACGATCAGCCAACTTGCTGCCTCATTCTGTGTGACACCGCGATAACGATGTCATTCACGACTTCGCCCATTCACAGCAATGAGCAAGTATCGTTCGCCGGGTTGTGTGAACAATACCTGCTCGCTGGATCGTTGGTGCATCGTCCACGATATCTACACGTGTGACATCTCACCAATGATGTCAAAATGATGTCCTAACAACCGCGCGCCCCCGAGATCAGTAGTGACATCGTTTCGTTATCGTACCGTGTAACGTTACCTTAAGTGTGATGTTTGTAGGTCAGCATGAAAATGAGCAGGAAGAACAAAAATTTTGAGTCAGAAAGGAAAAAGAAAAATCATACATTGTGCCTCAGCACACTGCAATTAATTTTTATTTTAATTTTATTAACAGCCTTTAGCCCGATCCATGGTGAATTAATGTATGAATGCTATGTAGGAACATCAATCTTTTGGAAGTCTAGATATGTCAACAAGGGTCGTCTTCAACATTATTTTTATTATATCAAGCCACTGAGTAGCTGGTCTTCCTTTTCTTCATGTTCCTTCTATTCTTCCTACTATGATGTCCTTCTCCAGTGATTTTTCTCTTTGTATAATGTGTCCTTGTAGTATAATGTGTGCTTGGAGTGACATGTCTGGCTTGATTTATTCCAAAATGTATTTTTTTGTTCCTCTTCTCATCAATGGTATTCATAATATCCTTCTCCAGCATCACATTTTGATGTTGTTAATTCTTCTATCGTCTTTATTGTCCAAGTTTATCATCCATATGTTACCAGAGAGAAGATACCAATGAAATATGTGATTAAAGTGTCGAGCCCAGGCTTTGGGGTACTCGGGTATCAGGCTTCAGGGGTAGCGTTGCTGTGTCACGGGGAATGGTGGCCGCGCCTGATCCCGTGTCCTGGGTATATCTTCAAAAAGGAGAATTATTTACAGGGGATTTTATATACAGTTTGTCGTGACGCCACCTGTAGCTTCTGGTGATGTGTCACCAGCTCCGCCACAGTCCACCGGAGGTAGATGGCAATGCGGCTAGTTGGCAAAGTCCTCTACAGGTAGGATTGGACCTCCGGGGCAGCGTAGTGTGAAGGGGCAGCTTGGAGTGGAGCTGTAGGTAGGATTGGGAGTGATAGAGCAGTCTATGAGGGGCACCGGGAGCGGAGAAGAATCACGCACACACACTGTTGAAGTCTCTTTTACCTTTTTACTGATGTTATGGCAGGTAAAGATGTCCAGGGCACTGACAGGTGACCAGGTGCACAGTGGGTCCCCACAGTAAGTGGTTATAACTGCGGCACCGACCACCTGGACATCTTCGCAGCTCTCCTAGCGTCTGCACACTCTGACTAACTCCTCCCCAGCAGCAGTATTTATAGAGGATCTTGCCTAAGGTCAGCAAGTTGAGCTCCCTCTACTGTGTCGGGGTGGAAGATGTGCATGTAGTAGGTACCTGCTCTGAAACCAACTGTGCATTAGGAAAGTCTGTAGCTACCTGTGTGAGCAGGGTGCCACAAAAGCATACATGTATTCCGTTATTGCTGCACACATAAAAATGAGCTATGTAATTACCTTTTAAACAAAAAAACATAAAAGTAACCAAGCCATAACAAGGTAACTTCATATGGATGAGCTCTAGGTCTAACTCACCCTCAATGTGTCCTAAAAATCCTCAATTGAAATGGAGGGATAGGAACTAGCGTAGCTTCTACTGAAACCAAGGTGTAGCCCCTTCCTGGGCTGTACATTCTTATCAAACCAACTTTCCCAAAAAGATTTCATTACGACAGTTGTGAAAATCCCCATTCCTTGAGCTGGTCTGGACAAAGGAGTGGTGAGACATTAGAGCTAGAGAACAACCATATGAGGCACATCTTATTGTAGTTGGATGGTTGTATAGTGGAGTTCATGTATTTATTAACATAATGTGCTGATGCATGGTTTATGTACATGTTTATATATTGCAAACAGCAGCGCATTTGTGCGCCTGCATTACTATTTAATTGTAAAGGTGTGCTGCCTTTTTATTTTTGGAAAAAAAATGGTGAACACAGGTGTTTAACTCTAAGGTACGGACACACATGCGAGTGAAACACATCCAATTGACGTATTGAGAGTTGACGATTGTGTCATCCGATTTGCTCCGTTTGCATCCAACTGCTATGCAACTGTCCACATTTCTTGATCACATCCGAGTGCCATCAGTAGTTGTTCGTATGTCATCTTGGCTACCCGTCGATATGGGCATGGACTTCCCAACATTAACCAGGCCAGCAGAGTGGTCCGTAAAGAAGAAATCATCCTCCCCCGAAGTCCAAGAAGAACCCTAACAAGAGAGATCTCACTTGACGCGACAACGTTGTTGAGTCCAGAAAGGACATTTTGCTTTTTAATCTTTTTTCTTATAGGTCATACTGTGGAGACACAAGGACGGACGCTGATTGTCTCCACCCTAAGAAGTTTCAGTGCTTCAGACTAGAGTATTCCTAAGTATACTGACATTTAATGGGTCGGTCTGTTGATTTAGATGGGTGTACAATATGAGATACCCTTCCTTTCACTTTCCTTGATTTCCCTCCCTTTCTTCCCCTTCCAGACCCCCACTCATTGCTTATCTCCCTTTACAACTAACCAGTCCTACCTATATCCCCTTCTCTTCTAGTTCCACTCTTACTCTACTCCATTGACCCTCGAAGTTAATAAGGTACAAACTAAGTAAAGTAAGACATAGAATATCAGCGGAAATGCTGAAAACTGAAATGACCTAGGCCCTCCCCCCCCACTCTTGTTGAGTCTACCCTTAACGACTCAGAAAATAGTTATACTCGTAAGACTAGTAAGAGAAACGTTGTTAATGGATTGTGTTAAACTTCTTTACCACATATCTTTTGGTTTAATTGTGATACTTTTATTAAATTGAAACTACCACCACCCCTTGAGGTCCTATTAGGATACTCGTCTTTCTAAGTTGGGAATTATACCCCCCCCTGCAAAAGATGAGTTTGAATTACTTATATGTAAATAGTTCAGAATGTATTCTGATGGTTTTCTCTTACAGATGTATGATACAGACGATACCATTCATCAATTCCCATGGCTGCGACTGAAGGAGGGACGGGGGAACGGTCATCGTGGCTTCCTACAATGTGAAAGGTTTGAATACACCAACAAAACGTAGCCAGATTCTACACTTATTAAACAAAAAAACGCACACATTCTTTCCTCCAGGAAACACATTTTAAAAAAGGACGGACACCTAATACTATTTATTCTCGTTACCCCACTTGGATACACAGCTGCTCCAATACTGCGTCTAAGGAGTCAGCATTGCTTTTAAGAAAGGCTGCCCATTTGAAGTGAAAGACCACCTATCTGACGCAGAGGGCAGATATATTTTTATTAAAGGGGTGTAGGCCAATATGAAAATTACACTAGCCAACATTTATGCACCAAATAGATACACTAAGTTTTTTCGCAGAGCGTATATTAATAGTAGGGGGCGACCCACTGATGGACGCATCAAATGGGAAATCCTCTACTTCATTAAAACAAAGGGTAGCTTTCTTAATAGGTTGAAGACCTGCATTTAGTGGACCCTGGAGAATAGAACATCCTACAACAAAAGATTATACATATTTTTCGATTCCACACAACACATATCACAGACTTGACTACTTCCTACTACAAGAAAATTCAATTAAATTAGTCCGCAGCACTTCGATAGGTAATATTACGATCTCTGACCATGCACCTGTGTTGTTGGAGATTGAGGTATCCACCCTCCCCAGAAGAACCCTGTCCTGGAGACTAAATGAAACATTATTAGAGAACCCCGACCACCTGGCCCAAATAAATTTCTCCCTAAACAGATATTTTAAGAAAATATATCAAATAGAGGAGACTCTACACCAAACGGAAAGGCGCCAGGCCCTGACGGATTCCCTGTAGTCTATTATAAGAAATTTGCAGATACACTAATACCATATTTAGAACAATTATTTAACAACTTATTATCGGGTTCCATTCCACCACCACAGGCCCTTGAAGCCTATATAACTGTAATACCAAAGGAGGGGAGAGATGGCACCTTCTGCAATAATTATAGACCAATTTCATTACTTAACACGGATATGAAATTATGGGCAAAACTCTTAGCTAACAGAATTAATTTGGTCCTGGGAGACCTTATTCGCCCTGACCAGGTCGGGTTTGTGAGGGGGCGGGAGGGAAAGGACAATTCAACTAACGTTTTACAAGCTGTCTCGTACACTAGGCGCACGGGGGGCCTCTCGTCGTCCTCTCAATGGACATTGAGAAGGCTTTTAACCGTGTGAGTTGGCAATTCATGGAGAGCGGACTATGCAAATTCGCCTCCCCCCCCTTCATAGAAGCGATTGTAGGCTTATATGCTTCCCCCACGGCAAGGGTCAGGGTGAATGGCCTTTTATCCAATAAATTTAAAATTAGCAACGGGACCAGACAGCGCTGTCCTCTCTCCCCGACTTTGTTTGTGGTGGTTATGGAAATGTTAATGCAGACGATCCGTCAAAATGACAATATAAAAGGGATTAACATTGGATCCATCCAGGTGAAGACGGCAGCTTTTGCTGACGACTTGTTACTGATGATATCAAACCCTTCGGTGGCGGTGTCGGAGCTCCTCGGCCTTCTAGACACTTTTGGGAATTATCTAATTTCAAAATAAATTTAGACAAGACAGAAGCACTAAACATAACAGTCTCCAGGACGGAGGTACGGGCCCTCCGGGACTCCACACCCTTCAAATGGCCAAAAGATAAGCTTAAATATCTAGGAATACAAATTACGAATGACCCCCAATTATATGCACAAAACTTAATTCCGCTTATCAGTAACATTAAAAATGTACTGAGATCATATGACCTTCTGTTGCTTTCATGGCTTGGAAGAGTCAATATTATAAAATCATATATCCTTCCCAAAATATTCTACGTTATGAATATGGTCCCAATTTTCCTACCCAGCCTATTCTTTCGGTCTCTAAATCGAATAATTTCAAAATTTGTGTGGAAACACAAAAGAGCTAGGATTTCACTTAAAATTCTCATGCTTCCCAAGAGGAGAGGGGGTTTGGGATTACCAGATCTCATCTACTATAGAGCCATACAGAGCCATATAGAGGCAAGATGGCTGACACTTACTCACATGATAAAGATAACAAACAACATATCGAACTTCAACTTTACACCCTAGGATAAATAGTCTATTATGGACAAACAGCCTACCAGACAGTGTTAGTTTTGATGAGATTCTGGCCACTACTTTAGCTGTAAGACGTGCGTTGGTCCCGATACGCTTCCCTGAATGCGGGTTCCTGGATAAAATCCTGATAATGATGATACCATATCTAATAGATGCTGAATTCTCTGACCCATACGACCTATGGAAGACACTCCCAAACAAAACCATCTCTAGGTTACTGCGAGGAGACATTCCATGTAGGAATATGTGGCCGATAGAAGCTAAAAAACAACCACAGACATTCCTTCAGGAATTGCATGTGGCTTATTATATGAAAAAGACCAGGAGCCCACTGAGGGAATCCGCTAGTTGGAAGTGGCTAGAGATACTAGTAAACGTGAAACCACCAATCCCTAAACTTATCTCCAAGATATATAATAATCTACTTGATAACACATTAATTACCCTTCCACTTACCATACACTCTTGGGAGATTGAGCTCGGTATCACGCTCTCTCAATATGATAAAACAAAACTCTGTCAGAATTCACATGGCTTCTCCAGATGTGTACTACTACAGGAGATGTCCTATAAGCTCTCCTCGAGATGGTATTACACTCCTGAGAGATTATATCACTTGGGGTTGAGTCCCCGAAATGTTGGAGATGCAGGGTATCGAGAGGCAATCTGACCCACATATTTTGCACATGCCAGAAATTGAAACAATTTTGGACAGAAGTCAATACAATACTACAATCCATGAACCTCATAGAATCTGATCTGACTGCAGTGGAGGCTCTCCTATCGCTCCCATCAGACAACTATAATCCCAAAAAACATGGGCTAGCGCCAGTGATGGTGGGAGCCGCAAAACATTTAATAGTTCAGAAATGGAAGCAACAGTACGCACCCACAGTGAAGGACTGGCTGAACAAAATTTCAGAACTGCATAGACTGGAAGAAATTTCTAGTTGGGAAACACATTCCCACGATACCTTTCTCAGGACATGGCAACCGTGGAGGGAAAGGGTGGGAAACGGTGACAAAGACAAGCGATGAGGAGGCACGATGTCCGACAGTGATACCCCCCCACACCTATTTCATCATTTGCCTTTCATCTGAGGATTCGTGAGAGGTTCCTCGGAGGGGATGATAATATTCCGTAGGTCGTCAGCCATGGGAGTTCTACAGCTATACATTTCTACATTTTCCTATTTTTACGCTTCACACTCCTATATTTCTATAAAAAGCAATATAGATACTGTATCGTCAAAACATCTACGAAAAAGAATGACAGAACAGTGGCTCCTGAATGAGCGGCTCATACAGGAGCCGCAGGAGTGAAGGCCCTGCTGACTGACGCTGCTTACTGATAACAGCAGCGCCGTCAAGCAGGGAGTTAAGTCTGCTCTCACCGCTGCTCCAGTATGAGCGGAGAATAGAGGAGCAGCGTGAGAGCCAAGTTAACTCCCTGCTTGCCGACACTACTGTTATCGGTAAGCAGCTCCGGTCTGCAGGGACTTAACTCCTGATGCTCCTGTATGAGCCGCTCATTCAGGAACCGCTGTTCTCTCCCTGGTCACCGTTGCCATAGTATCTGCTTATTAGGTTACTATGGCAACGGTGTAAGCAATGACATCATCGCTTACTCGCCGCTCATTCAGTCATAATAACGTAGTAACATAGTAACATAGTTTTTAAGGTTGAAGGAAGACTTTAAGTCCATCTAGTTCAACCCATAGCCTAACATGTTGATCCAGAGGAAGGCAAAAAAAAACCATGTGGCAACACCAGCTCCACATTGGGGGAAAAAATTCCTTCCTGACTCCAGATATGGCAATCAGACTAATTCCCTGGATCAACACCCTATCAAAGGATTTAGTATGTATAACTGGTAATATTATAGTTTTCAAGAAAGGCATCCAGGCCCTTCTTAAATGTTAGTAGTGACTCACTCATTACAACATCATGTGGCAGAGAGTTCCATAGTCTCACTGCTCTTACAGTAAAGAATCCACGTCTGTGATTATGATTAAACCTTCTTTCCTCCAGACGTAGAGGATGCCCCCTTGTCCCCGTCTCGGGCCTAAGAGTAAAGAGATCATTAGAAAGTTCTCTGTACTGTCCCCTCATATATTTATACATTATTATAAGATCACCCCTAAGCCTTCGTTTTTCCAAGCTAAATAACCCCAAGTTTAATAACCTGTCTTGGTATTGCAGACCCCTCAGTCCTCTAATAACCTTGGTCGCTCTTCTCTGGACTTGCTCTAGTTCAGCTATATCTTTCTTATACATCGGAGACCAGAATTGTACACAGTATTCTAAGTGTGGTCGCACTAGTGACTTGTATAGAGGTAAAATTATGTTCTCCTCATGAGCATCTATGCCTCTTTTAATGCATCCCATTATTATATTTGCCTTTGCAGCAGCTGCCTGACACTGGCCACTAAATGTGAGTTTGTCATCTACCAATACACCTAGGTCTTTTTCAGTAACAGTTTTGCCCAATGTTTTACAATTAAGCACATAATTATACCTTTTGTTTCCTCTGCCCAAGTGCATGACCTTACATTTATCCCCATTAAAGCTCATTTGCCATTTATCAGCCCAAGCTTCTAGTTTACATAAATCCTCCTGTAATATAAAATTGTCCTCCTCTGTATTGATTACCCTGCAGAGTTTAGTGTCATCTGCAAATATTGAGATTCTACTCTGTATGTCCCCTACAAGGTCATTAATAAATATATTAAAAAGAAGCGGGCCCAACACTGACCCCTGTGGTACCCCACTGTTAACTGTGACCCATTCTGAGTGTGTTCTATTAATGACCACCCTTTGTTTCCTATCGCTAAGCCAGTTTTTAACCCACTTAAACATATTTTCCCCTATCCCCATTACTCTCATTTTATGTATCAACCTTTTGTGTGGCACCGTATCAAAAGCTTTTGAAAAGTCCATATACACCACGTCCACTGCATTTCTTTGGTCCAGTCCAGAACTTACTTCTTCATAGAAGCTTATCAGATTAGTTTGACAGGAACGGTCCCTCGTAAAGTCATCACAGAGCAGCAGGTGGAAGCGTTCTTCCTCCTCCTGCTTTGTGATGTAGCAGAGCTAAACACTTGGAGAAGACTTAGAAGAAAGAAGACAGAAAAAAGAAGACAGAAGAAAGAAGACCTGGAGGGCTGTAAAGGGGAGTAATAAAGATGGAGTCCCTAAGGTTGTCTGTGCCTTTATTTCTAATAAATATTTTTTTCTCTGTGTAGTGTTTTTTTAACCCTTTATTGGAGATTCTTAATGGTCGGGTCAAACTTGGCCTTACATTAAGAATCTCAGGTTTAATACCAGCTTGTATAACAAAGCTGGTATTAACTCCTTTATTACCCAGCGTGCCACCACCACCAGGCTGCTGGAAGAGCCTGGTAAGGTGCCTGGAAATGGCGCTTATTAATGCGCCATTTTCAGGGGCGGCTGTGGTCTGTTGTTCTTTAGAGTGGGGGTTCCTGTAACAATGGACTTAAAATTGCTGCGAAGCCCCACGCATTTTTTTTCTTTAATATTTATTAATTAAACACCCCATAACACCAGGTTGGTCCCCTAGACTAATGTGTATGGCAACCAAGCAGAATCACTGTCCAGATTGAGGAAAAGCTCTCTCACTACAACAGCCAATCACAGAAGCTGTCAAACAGTGTGAGCTTCTCTGATTGGCTTTTTGACTGATGAATATGTAATTAACCTAATAGGCTGCACTGAAGTAGCAGCAGGAGACAGGTGAACCCAATCTAGCTATTCTAACATCTATCTGGATATTCTATTCTATCAATTCTGTCAACTCTTTTCTCACTTTATACAGCAGTGAATGTAATTAGCTTAATGGGAGGCTCTGGAAGTAGCAGCGGGAGACAGGTGAACCCTATCTATCCTCTCTACTCTTACCTCTCTGAGAAAATCAATGTTAAAATCGCTCTCCCTACACTTTCCCTGTGCTGTCTGTTGTGCGGTCCGTGATTTTTGTCGGACCCACAGACTTGCATTGTCGAGTCTCGTACGACACTCGCATAAAATCGCAGTATGTTGCGACTGACTTGTCAACCGAGTGTCGGACAAGGAAAAAACCATCCGACACTCGGAAATGTGCTCTCGGACATTAGTTAACATTGATCCGACTGCAATGCGATTTTAACTCGCACTACAGTCGTCCGAGTTTCACGGATGTGTGTCCGTACCCTTATTCTTATTCTCGCCAATAACAGTACGATTGCCATCGGGTTTGTGTCAAGATTCTAAACTACAGTGTCAGTAAATTGAATGTTGCTGGTTAATCAGACTCAGACCAAGTGTCTGGATTGTACCAAAGCTGTATATGTATGTTTTTTTGTATTGAAGCTCGATTCCAAGGCACAGAAAGGAGTGACCGAAGGCACCCAAAAACAGAGTACAAGGCAAAGATTCATGTGGACCCTTCCCGAAGGAGAGGTTCCACAACAAGAAACCCCATTCCTCTGAGCCTGAAAGCCACAGCGAGGGTCAGGGATCTTCGGTACTCTCCCTAGCCAAAGGTAGGGTGAGCTTTTTGTCATTGCTCCCAGAATCCAACCAGGCATCTTACCTGATTGGAGTAGGGAGCTACAGGGTGATGGTTTCTCAGACATAGCTGCTCAGACCTTCGACCGGGTTGTTGGTTTCACAGCCCAAAGCTGACCGGACCTCCAACTGGACCTTCGACAAAGATTTTGATTTCTCCACGCATAGCTAACCGGACCTCCGACCGGGGATTATAAAAATTTCCTATTCTAGCCATGTGTTTTGTCAATTTGTAAGATGCTTTATACATTTAAATATCTATTTTCTTTACTACACGTAGGACTTTTGTGTTTCCAATTCACCTTCTAGAAAGCTAATGGTTAACTGGAGCATAAAACAGGAGAGAAAATAAAACCATGATGAAAATAGATAATTATGATTACAGTATTTGTTTCTGTGGTTTGCTAAATAGAGTTAATGCTTATAATCTAGCATGGTGGAATAATTTCCTGTTACTTGTTTGTTAGCATTCTGCATAACTTAAGTGTTTGATGCCCCTAGCGCTTGGCATTAATTAGCATCTTCATACATAATAAATTAGGTGGTCACCATTGCTAGTCACATGCAGAACAATATCCTGAAAAGACTGGCAATTTGGGGTTACCATTTTTGTACCCTAGTTTTCAAAGTAGAATGACACTAGGTGCTTTGCTGCAATTGAGAATTTTAGTATTATAACCTTTTGTGTCTATTTTGCCTGTTTGTGTCCCTTACCGTGCAGTATTATTATTACTATTATTCAGTGGCGTAACATCACCGCCGCAGGCCCAGGTTACTCCGAGGCCCCATAGGTGAGGAGCGGGGGGAAAAAATGGGGTGAATTTCAGGGAAGCTTGTAAACTTCATTTCAAGCTACGCCCTCAATCCTCAGGAAAGGGGAAGAAAGCGCTTCTGTATGAAGTGCGCACAGCCAATATGCAGGTGAAAAACAAATATTTAGTGCAAGACAGAAAAAACCTTAATGCGTGTTAAATACAATTAAAACCAATTTCCCTCTGCCACACACATCATACAATTTACCCAGAGCCCGGGTGGATATTCAAGGTGGAGGTACATTAGAAGTTATGGCCCCTTTACACGCAGCTACAGGTGACAGGTTTTCCACAGGTAGCTTACTGGTTGCAGTGAAATCATGGAGACATAGTTCCATTTGTTCCATTTGTACACAGCAACAAGATAGAACCACGTCTCCATGATTTCACTGCAACCAGTAAGTTACCTGTGGAAAACCTGTCACCTGTAGCTGCGTGTAAAGGGGCCATAAGAGCTATTACACAGTGCAAAATAAACCTCTATTTAGAGTATATATTGGTCTATTATGTCTGCCACACGCCTACAACACTCTTCCCCAACAGACCACACATCCTTTCCTGAAACACTTAGCCAATCACAAACATCGCACACGGGGCTGTCCGGTGCTAATAGCAGGGGCTGTCCAATTGAGTTAAGTAAAGAATCTGGGAGCAGGAAGAGAGACAAGCGCCACCGACCAACCACCGCCCGGGAGAAGCATCGCTGGATGCCTGTATGTACCGAGGGGCAGATATGGTGTGTACAGGGTCGGCCTTAGGCTTAATGGTGCTCTGTGCAAAACTGCCCTTTGGTGCCCCACATCATTATTTCTCGAGGGTACATATTTGGGAGGCAATTAGCTTTTGCATCCTAAAAATATTGATTCAGGTTTCGTTTTCTTTTTTTTTTATTTCCCCTTCTATTAGCAAACGTTGTGTAATGTGTATGCAGAGAGTGTATCACAATCTTATTGGCCTCTGGCTTCTACCATTTCCATACTGTTCTGGTCCGCTCTGACATCACGTGTGGAGGTCACTTCTTCAATGTAAGTATATAAGACTCAGAACCAGGCCAGAGACCCTAACTCCGATTCTCACACTTGAAAAAAAGGAGTTACCTCAGCTCAACATTGTGTACACAATTTACACTACAGTGTATGTATCATCACTATAGGTAGTCACTACAATGTACAGCTCGTCACTATAGGCAGTCGCTACAATGTATGGCTCTTTACTATAGGCAGTCACTACAGTGTACGGCTCGTCACTATAGGCAATCACTACAGTGTACGGCTTGTCACCATAGGCAGTCACTACAGTGTACGGCTCGTCACTACAGGCAGTCACTAGAGTGTACGTCTCGTCACTATAGGCAATTGTCGAGCCCCAGGGCATAGGGTACTCGGGTATCAGGCGGCAGGGGGTTAACTTTGTCACGGGGAATGGCGGCCGCTCCTGATCCCGTGTCCTGGGGGACTATTCTCTTGAAAAGGGGTTATGTACAGGGGAGTATTTACAGTTTATAGTTGTCGTGACGCCACCTGCAGTATCTGGTGAGTCCTCCGGAGGTCGGTGATATTGCGGCAGTGGTGGTGTAGGCCTCCGCAGGCAGGACTGGACCTCCAGGGCAGCGATTCTGTGAAAGGAATGAGTTTTGTGGAAAGAAAGATGTAGCAGAGTCGAAATCACTTCACTGGGTACTTTACTGGAACTTTTCTGGTCATCATAATGGGAGACCCAGACAATGGGGTTTAGGGCACTGCCCTCCGGATTTCACACTAGGTACTACAAGTTTGTAGACACCGCCTCCTCCGCTTATAAACCCCTACCGCAGGGAACATCCTCAGTTTTAAACTTAGTGTGCTCGGAGGATCACGCTTTGCTTGCACTTCACTGCATTCTCACTACTTACGTGATGGCGTCTGAAGACAAGGTAATATGGTCCTGACGGGACCTGCGACAGCCTCCCCGCTCACCCTTTGTGGCACACGCAGGTGGAGGTACCGGAGGGCCTAGAGCCTGGACACTTTGTGTTCTCCCGGTACGCTGTCGCGCTCCTTTCCATCCCTCTCTGGGGGGCTCTGGAGAGTGGGAGATGGGAGCCTTGCACAGCTCCGCTCCGTCCGAGGCCTCCCTAAATGGTGCTTACAGACCGGACTGGAGCCAGCCCAGTCCGAGGCCTCCCTAAATGGTGCTTACACTCCGGACTGGGCTGAACCCCCGTCCGAGGCCTCCCTAAATGGTGCTTACAGACCGGACCGGCACTGAGGCACTCTGTGTCTCCTGTGTGCCTGGGGGTAGTGTCTGGCACTTTACGTGTCTTGACACTCAGACCGCGCGTTGCCCTCGGGTCCGCGGATCTGGAGGTGTACCCTGTGCTGGGGTCACCCTGGCTGACCGCCCTGTGTGACACAGGGGCTGAGGCCGTAGACTGCTGTTTCTTTGGTTATGATTGCAGTCTGTGTGTGTGTACTGTGTTTTTTACACCATTTCCCGCGCTGCGGGCTCCAGCACCTCCATTACAGAGGCTGCTTGGAGGAGGAGAGGCAGCCCTTACGGTGACGTCACCGGGGGGGCGTGTGCGTGTGATTCCCGCGTGTTCCCGGCGCCGCCCACGTCTGTACTGGCGGCGGCCATCTTCTCCCTCACTTCCCGGCTGGAAGCTACGGCAGCACGTGTCTGCACTTCAGAGGGAGACCGGAACTCGCGGAGGTCACACACGCACACCGCTTCCTCCCACCGCGTTACTGCGGTCGGTAAGCCACCGGGACACCCGGTTTGTTTGTCTATCGACTTGGCTTATACACCCCCTACTGTGGCTATGTCCTCAGTTAGGAAGCATGCTGCTAAGGCGGCGGATAACACCATGACCTGTGCTACTTGCAAGGGAACTCTGGTGGAGGGGTCCTGCAATAACTGCGGACGCCCAGAAGCCCGGACTGGCTCGGCTGAGGCAGCAGCTCCGGGGCTGTACCCTGAGGTTCAGGTAATCCCAGGGCCATGGGAAGCACAGAACAGGATCAATGAATCCCTGCTGTCCCAGATGTCCTCCATGTCGCAGTCACTGGAGGCACTTCATAGGAGACTGGAAAACCCAGCTACTCCTTCCAGTTACCCCCGGGTGTCCCCCTCTTCTGCTGTGAGACCCCCTAAGCGGGCTCGTCGTGAGGATTCACCCGAGCTCCAGGCTCTCTCTGAGGAGGAGCATTCCTCTGATGGTGAGGAAGATGATGGGGGTTCAACCTTCGGATCTGTGTCTGTGTCTGAGCCTCCAGATGGGGTGGAGGATCTGGTGTCCTCCATCAATGAGACCTTGCGTCTCGTGACTCCCCCTGAAGAGGTTGTCGTGCACCCGAAGGAGGTCTATCAATGGCTGCGGCCAGAGGCTAGACCAAGTGGCTCCTTCATGGACCACACTAATTTTGGAAGGGTGATTAGGGCTCCCAGGTTACATCCGGGGCGGCGTTATGTCCGCAAACCCAAGGACAATCGTTTCCCCTTCCCCCAGGAGGTGCTTCAGGAATGGTCGCAGTCTCCAAAGGTGGACGCTTCCATGACTAGAATTGCTGCACGCTCCCTGTTTTCTGCCTCTGATAGCTCCTCGCTGAAGGATGCGACTGATAGACTGGTCGAGCAACTCGCCAAGTCTTCCTATGAGGCTGTGGGGTCTTCTTTTGCCCCTAATTTCGCCACGGTCTGGACCTTACAAGCGATTACTACCTGCTTGGACGGTATCACTGACCTGGCAAGGTCCAGTCCAGAGGTCCTGGCACTCACTGAGAGAGCGAGGGCCTATGCGGACTACGCCAGGACGGCATCTTTGGAAACTGCCACTCGCTCAGCTGTGGCTTCGGCCAATGCTATAGCGATCCGCAGATTGTTGTGGCTGCGTCTTTGGGACTCAGATGCCACATCTAAGAAGATTTTGCAGAATCTTCCGTTCTCTGGTGACAGACTTTTTGGCACAGAGCTGGACAAGCTGATTAAGGATTCTGCTGAGTCTAAGATACCGCAGAATAAGCCTAAACCACGGTATAACCGTTAAAAGGAACCCAAAACAGTGGTCCTTTCGGTCCAGCTCACAGTCATCAGCACCGTCCGCTCGCACGGACCGAGGGGGCAAGCCCGCTTCTCAGTGGCGCGCTAAGAGTCGTCCCAAGAAGCCGGCGGGGGCAACAACTGCCACCCCCAAACCCGCCTCTACATGACTCGCTCTCTCTTCCTGCCTCCCCACAGGTGGGGGGCCGCTTGTCTCGCTTTCAGGACAAGTGGCTACTTCACGTTCACGATCAGTGGGTTCGAGACGTAGTCTCGCGAGGTTACAGGATAGAGCTGACGTCAAAACCATTATCCCGATTCCATCGGTCTGTTCCATCCCCAGAAAAGACTCAGGCTTTTCACCGGGTGTTGGAGGGACTCCGCAGAGACGGAGTAGTGGTCCCAGTGCCCACGGCAGAGAGGTTCAGGGGTTTTTACTCCAACCTCTTTATTGTCCCAAAAAAGGACGGCTCCTTTCGACCGGTCCTGGACCTAAAATTGTTCAACCGTCACGTGTTGGTTCGGAAGTTCCGCATGGAATCCCTTCGTTCCGTTATCGCGGCTGTGTCGCAGGGGGACTTCCTAGCGTCCATCGATATCAGGGACGCTTACCTTCACGTGCCCATTGCACCGGCTCATCAGCGCTGGTTACGGTTCGCAGTGGGGGACGAACACTTCCAATTTGTGGCCCTACCCTTCGGGTTGGCCTCTGCACCACGGGTGTTCACGAAGGTGATGGCATCCATGATGGCTCTCCTGCATGTGCAGGGTCACGCCGTCATACCCTATCTGGACGACCTATTGGTCAGGGCGCCATCGGAAGACCTTTGTCGGGTGAGCCTGGAAGTGACCATGAGGTCTCTGGAACAATTTGGGTGGCTTCTCAATACTCAGAAGTCGACCCTGGTTCCGACCCAGTCATTGACATATCTGGGAATGGACTTCCACACGGACTCAGCCCTGGTGTCTCTACCTCAGGCCAAGCAGCTGGCGATCCACTCAGGAGTACAGAACGTTCTCCTGTCACCTCACTCATCCCTTCGGGAATTGATGAGACTGGTGGGGCGCATGGTAGCGGCGATAGAGGCGGTGCCCTTTGCACAGTTTCGTCTGCGTCCTCTCCAGCTGGAGATTCTTCGCCGATGGGACAAGAGAGCGATCTCTCTGAATCGGTTGGTGGCACTGTCACAACCAACCAGGGACTCCCTGCAGTGGTGGCTCCAGCCACGTTACTTGTCACGGGGAAGATCCTTCCTCAAACCTTCATGGTTAGTGGTAACCACCGACGCCAGTCTGAAGGGCTGGGGCGCGGTGTTCTTACACCACAGGGCTCAAGGCCTCTGGACTCAGGCGGAGTCGACGTTGCAGATCAACGTCCTGGAGATCAAGGCGGTCTATCTGGCGCTCCTGGCGTTTCAGAAATTCCTGGCAGGACGACCCATTCGGGTGCAGTCCGACAATGCGACGGCCGTCGCCTACATAAATCATCAGGGAGGGACCAGAAGCGCTCAGGCCCTCGCCGAAGTCCACCGCATCCTGTCGTGGGTGGAGGAAAACGACTGCCTGATCTCCGCAGTTCACATCCCAGGGGTCGAGAACTGGGAGGCCGACTACCTGAGCCGGCAGGGGATGGACGCCGGAGAGTGGTCCCTGCATCCAGACGTCTTCCGGGACATCTGCAGCAGATGGGGCACTCCGGACGTGGATCTGATGGCCTCAAGGCTGAATCATCAGGTGCCCCAGTACGTGGCGAGATCGTGGGATCCTCAGTCTCTGGGGGCGGATGCTCTGATACTGAGTTGGTCCAGCTTCCAGCTGCCGTATGTGTTCCCTCCTCTGGCTATGATTCCCAGGGTCCTGTGGAAGATCAGGTCGGAGTGCAGGGTAGCCATTCTAGTGGCTCCGGATTGGCCCAGGAGGTCCTGGTACCCGGACCTGTGGCAACTATCAGGCGGACACAGGTGGGCTCTTCCAGACCGCGCAGATTTACTCGCACAAGGCCCATTCTTCCACCTCAATTCCAGGGCCCTCAGATTGACTGCATGGCTCTTGAGGCCTGGCTACTGACTTCTAGGGGTTTCTCCCCTACAGTAGTGGCCACTATGAATCGGGCTAGGAAGCCCGTTTCCAGGAAGATGTACCACAGGACGTGGAAGATTTTTTTTACCTGGTGTGCCTCTGGTGGACGGTCTCCGTGGCCCTTGTCCATCCCGACGTTGTTGGCTTTCTTACAGTCGGGTTTGGAGTTGGGATTATCCCTGGGCTCTTTGAAATGTCAAGTATCAGCACTTTCGGTGCTATTTGACAGGCGATTGGCGCTCCTCCCGAAGGTACGTCAATTTCTGCAGGGGGTGTCATGGATGGTTCCGCCCTACAAGAGACCTCTAGACCCTTGGGACCTTAACATGGTCCTGGCGGCATTACAGAAACCGCCGTTTGAGCCGCTGAGAGATGTTTCCCTATCTCGTCTGTCCCAGAAAGTGGCCTTTCTGGTGACAATTACGTCTCTGAGGAGGGTCTCAGAATTGGCTGCACTATCGTGCAAGTCACCCTTTCTGGTGGTTCACCAAGACAAGGTGGTGTTGCGCCCACGGCCAGAATTCTTGCCGAAGGTGGTTTCAACTTTTCACCTGAACCAGGAGATTGTTCTCTCATCATTTTGCCCCGCTCCCGTTCATCAGGTGGAGCGCGACCTCCATACTCTGGATCTCGTGAGAGCTGTACGCATTTATGTGTCCAGGACCGCCTCCTTCAGGAGTTCGGATTCCTTATTTGTTCTCACGACAGGTCGCTGTAAGGGGTCCGCGGCTTCGAAGTCAACCTTGGCCAGATGGATTAAGGCTTCCATTCAAGAGGCTTACCGGTCTTCTGGTTTGCCTCTCCCGGTGGGATTGAAGGCTCACTCTACCAGAGCTGTAGGTGCCTCTTGGGCCTTGCGACATCGAGCGTCTGCTCTACAGGTGTGTCAGGCGGCCACTTGGTCCAGCCTGCACACTTTCTCTAAGCACTATATGGTGCATGCCCATGCCTCTGCGGATGCAAGTTTGGGCAGGCGGGTTCTCCAGGCGGCGGTTGCCCACCTTTAAAGGGAACCATGTGTTATCCGTCTTGTTGAGGAACTTTTCCCGCCCTGGGGTATTGCTTTAGGACATCCCCATTGTCTGGGTCTCCCATTATGATGACCAGAAAAAAGAGAATTTTGTTTACGTACCGTAAATTCTTTTTTCTTTAATCATCAATGGGAGACCCAGCACCCACCCAGTTGTTCCTTTGCATGTTTTGCATTTGCTCTGTTCTCTGTTGAGACAGTGTTTGCCGGGTTGTTGAACCGTTTTGTGTACGGCATTCTTCCCGATGTTTCGGGTGTGGTTTATTTCCTCCTCGCAGCTTGTAGACCAAACTGAGGATGTTCCCTGCGGTAGGGGTTTATAAGCGGAGGAGGCGGTGTCTACAAACTTGTAGTACCTAGTGTGACCTCCGGAGGGCAGTGCCCTAAACCCCATTGTCTGGGTCTCCCATTGATGATTAAAGAAAAAAGAATTTACGGTACGTAAACAAAATTCTCTTTTTTTGCAAAGTCATTACAGTCCTCAGTGTAATAGGTGTTAAAATGACAAGTGGCTACAGGTGGCTGCAAGCGGATCTCTGGTAGATAGGCAGAACCCCCCGTATGTGCCTTTCTTGTTCTTTTTCTTCCCTGCTTCCCAGTAGCTTTGTGAAGCCTGACCTCATGTAGAGTAAATCTGACCTCCTGCTGTCTCTCTTTCCTTCCCTTGCTCCTGTCGGGTAAACCTTCTATTGATCACCGCCGTTGGGCCTGATGGTGTCTGGTCCCCTCTAATGGTTGCTTAGGAATAAGGGCCGTATGTGGAGATACCCCCGTGTTGCAGATTTTCTGCAGGCCTTGAAGGTTCCTACAGGTGCGGGCTCCGGTACCCGGTTTCCTTCTTTGAGCGAACTCCCTCTGAGCTTCTTGCTCCCTTCTCCTCTGTGTCTGGGATCTATTCTGCTTGTCCCTGGGTCCCTCAGCTGAGGTGACCCTCCTTTTTGCCTCAGGCTCCCTGCCTGAACTCTCCTAGCTCTCTGCCTGGCTTCTGAGTCCTAGACTGCTCTCTAGTTCCCCCTGGAGGTGACTAAATACCCTCCCGGGTTCCCTCCCACTGTATGATCTAGTGTGGGGTGTGGGTTAAGGGTTCCGCCTACTATCCATAAATCCACTTTGCAGCTGGGATCCCTGCACCGCTTTTATGGGTGCAGTACCCCTCTGTGGCACCTACATAGTGGGGCGCCACACAATCATTACAGTGTACAGCACGTCACTATAGGCAATCACTACACTGTACAACTCGTCACTATAGGCAATCACTACAGTGTACGGCTCGTCACTATAGGCAGTCACTACAGTGTACAGCTCATCACTATAGGCAATCACTACACTGAACAGCTTGTCACTATAGGTAGTTACTACAATGTATGGCTCATCACCATAGGTAGTCACTACAGTGTGTGGCTCGTCACTGTAGGTAGTCACCACAGTTTACAGCTCATCACTAGAGGCAGTTGACACACCCCAGGGTAGTGGGGTATTTGGATCCGTTGATTAAAGGTGCTGTCACTGGTGGCCGGTGCCTGGGCCCGTGGCCCTGGTGGTCACTGAAAAATGTGTAGAAATGAAATAATAAAGTATAATGTTCGTAACGCCACCTGCGGTACCTGGTAATGTTACCAGAGCTGCTTTCAGACCTCCAGGGATGATGGTAGGCAGCTGGATGGCAATGCTCCCCTTAGGTGGAGCAGGATCCCTGGGGCAGTGGTAGAAATGGAGAACTCACACAGGAAGGCGGCTCCGCAGGTGGAGGCTTGCTGCAGTCTTTGCTTGAGGAGACTGGAATGTGCTTCCCCGGCGAGATGGAAATAAGACACCACACACTGCTTAAGCTCTGCATGGGTTTACTGGTAACTTTCAGGCAACTTACAGGTTTACACAGTCATGGGTAACTGGCCTGGGTAGTCACCAGGGGATAAGATGTCTCTTTGAGTGGTGTTCCTGCCGGTTTCTTCCTCTGTCCTCACACTGTGCTGTTTCTCCTTTCCTTCCTAGCGCTGCCCTTAGCCGGTCCACACAGGTAGTCCTTTACTAAGGGGCTCATGACCCTATACGGGGCCCTTTGTGGGAAATATGCCATGGCTTGGTCGCGGCTCTCTGAGTAGCCCGCGTCCCTCCGGTTTGGCTGCTCAGGGCTGAACCCCTGCACCACCTTTGGTGGACTGGGTCTGTTCCGGTCCGGATTAGGGTGTTAACTGACACCTGAGGATCCCCCTTCTGTCTGGGTCACCATCCTTTTAGGTGCCCTACTCTGTCTCCACAGACGTTCTGCTCTAACTTCTTCCCGCTCTTCCACTTCTCTGCCCTGAAAATCCTCCTACCGGGACTGGATTTCTTAGCAGAGGATTTAACCTTGTAGTCCCCTGTAGTCCCCTGCTCTAGGGTGTGTGGATGCATGTGATGATGGCCCCAGATTAACATCCCAGTCCCCTGGTCACAGGGATACTACACATTCTGGTCTGGGTGCAGTACACTACAGTGTATAGCTCGTCACTATAGATAGTCGCTACAGTGTACGGCTCGTCGCTATAGGCAGTCACTACACTGTACGGCTATTCATTATAGGCAATCACTACAGAGTAAGGCTCATCACTATAGGCAGTCACTACAGTGTACAGCTCATCACTATAGGCAATCAGTACAGTGAACAGCTCGTCACTATAGGTAGTCACTAAAGTGTATGGCTCATGTGGCACCCACTGGTCGGTGTGCCACGAAGGGGTACTGCACCCATAACAGTGTGTGGGGTATCCCAGTGGCCAGTGAAGGGGGGAGGTTCGCATGTGGCTTTTGTGGCGCCCCTGCGTCCAGGAGGCCACAAAGGGAACTGCAGCCAGGCAGGTAGGACGACAGTTGCACATCAACACCCTCACAGCCCACAGAACCCACGTACAGTAGAGGGCAGCACCCAACCCGGAGCCTAGGAACTCTAAGCAGGAGAGGGGTGGTGGGTTTAGAGCAGTGGGTTGGGCACACACATAGTCAGGTGACAGAAGGTAGAAATAGTGAAGGGGGAGGAGAAAAGAGTCAGTAGGCTGAGGTAGGCTGAGCAAGAAAGACTGGATCATACGTACTGGCAAAGTGGGGTGTAGGAGCGCAGAATCTGAACAGAGCCAGTGCAAGCCGCAGAGAGAAAGCACGTCCATAGCCAGTACCCCCAGGAGTGTGAGGGAAGAGAGGGACGGTGATACCGGGCCCTAGAACTACAGCCGAGACGACAGACTGCAGGCGGAGTAGCCCTCCTATGATACTTGAAGACACAGTAGAAAGAGCCTGGTAGAGCCTCACACGGGAGGACTGCTGGAGGCTGGGCTGAGTAGAGTGTTGGCTCTAGAGGGGACCGTAGTTTTACCCGGCATCCCCAGACAACCGACGGGGAACCACAGCTACACATTAGGGTCCCTACCCCAAAGAACAGGCAGCTCAGTGACAACCAGGAGGACCCACAGGGGCCCGAGTCACCGCCATACTGTTCGGAGACGCACACCAAAGCGACCACAGACATAGAGAGTCAACAGCCCGGAAAGGACACAGAGACCGTGTGAGGGGTCACAGAGAGGAGAGACCTGGCTGCAGAGAGTAAGGGAACCCGGAGAGGGAAAGTGTGCCCGTGTAACTGAACTGTATGAACTGTATGGAACTGTAACTGAACTTGAGCACTTGAAAAATAAACACGGAGAACCCTGAATATGACTCCCTTGTATGTCTCTGCCTGAACACTACTCCTTCCAAACAGGTTTGCAGCAGCCCTATAACTGAAGAGCCACAGCGTGCAGGCAGGGCCGGCCTTTGGCATGAGCGAGTTGTGCGACCCCACAGGGCGCCACGCTCCAGGGGGCGCTGCAGGGAGACAGCTGTCACTGTTATTTGCTGCCCTACTCCCGCTCCCAGGGGCTTCGCTAGATCTGTGCGGCTGCTAGTAGACATGGGGCGGCATCCGCTGGGGCGCCTGGTGGTAGCACAGGCCCCCTGCTGATGCCTCTCCCTCTACTATAGCCCTGGCCGCCGCGTTATTCCCCCCCCCGAAGTGTGAGCCCACCTGTGGAGCTGCACAGGCCTGTGCTTACAGGACCTGTGATGATGTCAGTGGAGGGGAGGAGTCAGGGATCACATGATCAGCATCTCCGAGTATGCAGGGCAGCTTCCACCAACCAGGTTGAAGTGAAGAAATGGATGAGGTGAGTTTGTGTGGGATCAGGAGGGATTTACAGTGTGAATGTAGCAGAGCTGCGTGTGTATGAGGTGTAAGGAGTGGAGCCACGTGTGACCGAGGTGTACAGAGCGGAGCCAGGTGTGTATGAGGTGTACAGAGCGGAGCCAGGTGTGTATGAGGTGTACAGAGCAGAGCCAGGTGTGTATGAGGTGTACAGAGCGGAGCCAGGTGTGTATGAGGTGTACAGAGCAGAGCCAGGTGTGTATGAGGTGTACAGAGCGGAGCCAGGTGTGTATGAGGTGTACAGAGCAGAGCCAGGTGTGTATGAGGTTTACAGAGCGGAGCCAGGTGTGTGTGAGGTGTACTGAGCAGAGCCAGGTGTGTATGAGGTGTACAGAGCGGAGCCAGGTGTGTGTGAGGGTACAAAGCGGAGCCAGGTGTGTATGAGGTGTACGGAGCGGAGCCAGGTGTGTATGAGGTGTACAGAGCAGAGCCAGGTGTGTATGAGGTGTACAGAGCGGAGCCAGTTGTGTATGAGGTGTACGGAGCGGAGCCAGGTGTGTATGAGGTGTACGGAGCGGAGCCAGGTGTGTATGAGGTGTACGGAGCGGAGCCAGGTGTGTATGAGGTGTACGGAGCGGAGCCAGGTGTGTATGAGGTGTACAGAGCGGAGCCACGTGTGTACGGAGCAGAGCCACGTGTGTACAAGGTGTACAGAGTGGAGCCGGTGTGTACGAGGTGTGCGGAGCCGCATGTGTACGAGGTGTACGGAGCGGAGCCGCGTGCGTACGAGGTGTACGGAGCGGAGCCGCGTGCGTACGAGGTGTACGGAGCGAAGCCACGTGCGTACGGGGTGTACAGAGTGGAGCCGCGTGCGTACGAGGTGTGTGTACCAGTGGTGGCCCCCCGCGGATGCTGCTCCCACTCCTATACTCCCAGCCGCCTCTGCCAGCAGCATTCTTCTCCGGAGTCCCAGCCGCCGCTGTCTGCCCTCTGCAGCTCAGCACAGCGGGGCACGATGATGTCATCAGTGAGTCCCACTGTGCTGAGACGTGCAGAGCAGATGCTGAGGAGACTGGAGCAGCGAGAAGAGAAGTGAGTAGTTACTTTTTTCTTCTTAATAAGTGAGTACACTGCATTATACTATATGGAGGACTGTGGGGGTGTATTGTACTATATGTCATGCTTTAAGGGTGCAATATACTATACGGAGGACTGTGGGGTGCATTATAATATATGGAGGACTGTGGTGGTGCATTATTCTATATGGAGGTCTGTGGGTGTGCAATATGCTATTTGGAGGACTATGGGGTGCAATATACTATATGGAGGACTGTGGTGGTGCATTATTCTATATTGAGGACTATGGAGGTGCATTATATTATATGGAGGACTATGGGGGTGCATAATATATGGAGGAATTTGGGGGTGCAATATTCTATGTGGAATACTATGGCGGTGCATTAAGTTATATGGAGCCAATTATACTAAATGAAGCCATTATAATATTTGGAGGGCTCTGTGGGAGGCATTATAATATATGGAGGGCTACAAGGGAGCCTTTATACTTCATGAAAGGCTATTTGAGGGCTGTGTTGGTGGCCATTATACTGTACATAGGTCCATTATACTACATGGAGGGCTGGGCGGGTGTCATATTTGGGATTCATACTGTACTGGGGTAGTTGAAGGAGGTACAGTAGGGTCATCATACTGTGCGTGTGGACGAATGCACTGTGGGGGATCATACAGTGTTTGTGGGGCACTTTTATTAGCATCACACTTTATGGGGAAATGGAAGGGGAATCTAGGGGCCTGAAAAGGAGAAAAATTACTTTGTGAAGGCTGCAATGTTGTGAAAGATGTACCTATGTGACCTAGCCAAATATTGTTTTTTTTTGGGTGTGCCCAATTAGAACGTCTGCTCTGGGGCTCCATGATTTCTATGATGCATTGTCCCTCTGCTGCAGGTCTGATTGGGCATAACTTACGCACCAGGTCCAGTGCTGCCCCTCAGTACATACAGGCATCCAGCCATCTTTCTCCTGAGCAGCGGTTGGTCGGTGGCGCTCGTCCCCTTCCCGCTCCCACATCCTTTGCTCAACCCAATAGGAAGCACTCTGTTATTAATTCCAGACCGCCCCGTCTGCGGCGCTTGTGATTGGCTAAGCAATGCGGGAGGAAGAGTGGTCTGTTGAAGGAGAAGCGCCATTTCTACAGCTCAGTGCAGTAGTGGCTTGTTGATGCTCAGACTTCAGGTCGTTACCTGTGGTGTGTGGACGGTGCGGCTTGGTGACATGTCTGACTAGTTAGTGCCAGGCAGCGGTCCAGAGTTTTGTAGGCGTATGTCAGAGGTTGGCAATCAGTGCTGCCTCCTGTGTTAGGGTACAGGCACACTGTCGTGCATCAAACACGGAGCGTGATTGATGCACGACAGTGATGCGAGTGCAGTGCTAGTTTGGTGCGAGTGTAGTGCTAGTGTGGTCCGAGTGTGGTGCTAGTGTGGTGCGAGTGTGGTGCGTGTGGTGAGTGTGCCTGGCTGTATGTAAGTGTATGTGGTGCGAGTGTGAGGTGTGAGTGCGTGTGTGTTGTTTTTTTTCTCTGCTGTCCATGGTCTTGATGGACCACGGAACAGCATTAGTGCTGCTCGCCTGTATAATTCCTGCTATCCCCATACAGTTACAATAATGTTTCATTGCTGTGACAGCAGCAGTGAAGCAGTATTGTATGTATAATTTATTATTTTTTGCAAAGTTACACTTATCAGCTTGATTTGACATGTTTTTACCATGTCGGCTGTTCAGGACTTCATTCTGCACTGTGCTACCGAGGGGGTTTTAACCCGGTGAATAAGGGGTTAATCAGACGCTGGTGTCATGACACCATCTGTCCAGGGGTTGTCCTTCCCCCCTGGATAC
Source organism: Allobates femoralis (assembly GCA_033576535.1). NCBI lineage: Eukaryota > Metazoa > Chordata > Amphibia > Anura > Aromobatidae > Allobates > Allobates femoralis. Next base: position 216,699,303 of record JARQOC010000004.1, read on the forward strand.
ATGGTGACATGACATCATGTGTCTGAATGGGTTAATTTTTCTGTAAGCCAGGTTCAAGTGTATGTCGGGTGTAGAGATGTGACAGAAAGAGCCGTGATTTGTGAATGGAAGCCAGGGCTTCAGCACCATGGACAGCTCCTTACAAATCACCGGCTTATTCTGTGTAATCTCTACACCCAACATACACTTGAACCTGGTTTACAGAATAATTAACCCATTCAGACACATGATGTCATGTCACCATGTATCCAGGGGGGGAGGACAACCCCTGGACAGATGGTGTCATGACACCAGCATCTGATTAACCCCTTAATCACCGGGTTAAAACCCCCTCGGTAGCACAGTGCAGAATGAAGTCCTGAACAGCCGACATGGTAAAAACTTGACAAATCAAGCTGATAAGTGTAACTTTGCAAAAATAATAAATTATACATACAATACTGCTTCACTGCTGCTGTCACAGCAATGAAACATTATTGTAACTGTATGGGGACTGCGGGGGGCCAGTGATTTTGACAGCACACGGCTGCGACTCTCGCACCATGTGCTGTATGGGTGTGAGCTAGACTCGCACCCATATACTTTTAATGGCCCCTCGCGCGAGGCAATCGCGGTGCAATCGCAGCATTCTGCGATTGCACTCGGATTGCTCTAGCAAAGCGAGTTTAATGCAAGAAACTCGCATTAATGTGACCTGTATCATTGAAAGATACAGGTCCGAGTTTAATGCGAGTTTTTCTCACATTAAACTCGCGCGAGTTCAACGCCAGTGTGCCTCCAGTCTTATAAGGATGCAGGACTGTGTCTGCCTACAGGCCCACAGCTCTGCCAGTTATCATTATGTGTATGTAGCTTGTGCCAAGCCACCATTGCCATTAGTGATCCTTGTTCTGGATTCTTCTGTGTGGTTCTTGTATGTGCGTGTGATGGCGCTGACATCCTTATGTGGACATCTTTTTTCTGTGTCTGTAAACTAAAATGTCCACTATTTTGATAATTTTTACAGGATAGATATAAATCTGTATTAGCCAGATTTATTTTTAACGATTAAAAAAAATTACTAGCGGGGATGGGGGGGTGGGATGGGATGCGCCATTTAGCAGTTTGCCTCAGGCAGCAGAGGGGCTAGGTTCTGCATTTGAAATGCTGCATTGTTTAAGAGTCAACACCTCTATATACAGCAGATAACACAGGATCCATCCTTCACAATAGGTGATATCACAGCTCACCTCCTCCTGTACAATGACTGACAACACCTCTATATACAGTAGATAACACAGGATCCACCATTCACAATAGGTGATATCACAGCTCACCTCCTCCTCCTGTGCAATGACTGATAACATCTCTATATACAGTAGATAACACAGGATCCACCATTCACAATAGGTGATATCACAGCTCACCTCCTCCTGTATAATGACTGATAACACCTCTATATACAGTAGATAACACAGAATCCACCATTCACAATAGGTGATGTCACAGCTCACCTCCTCCTCCTGTGCAATGACTGATAACATCTCTATATACAGTAGATAACACAGGATCCACCATTCACAATAGGTGATATCACAGCTCACCTCCTCCTGTATAATGACTGATAGCCACCTCTATATACAGGAGATAACACAGGATCCACCATTCACAATAGGTGATATCACAGCTCACCTCCTCCTGTAAGATGACTGATAACACCTCTATATACAGTAGATAACACAGGATCCACAAATTCACAATAGGTGATATCACAGCTCACCTCTCCTCCTGTAAGATGACTGATAACACCTCTATATACAGTAGATAACACAGGATTCACCATTCACAATAGGTGATATCACAGCTCACTTCCTCCTGTACAATGACTGATAACACCTCTATATACAATAGATAACACAGGATCCACCATTCACAATAGGTGATATCACAGCTCACCTCCTCCTGATAATGACTGATAACACCTCTATATACAGTAGATAACACAGAATCCACCATTCACAATAGGTGATGTCACAGCTCACCTCCTCCTCCTGTGCAATGACTGATAACATCTCTATATACAGTAGATAACACAGGATCCACCATTCACAATAGGTGATATCACAGCTCACCTCCTCCTGTATAATGACTGATAGCACCTCTATATACAGGAGATAACACAGGATCCACCATTCACAATAGGTGATATCACAGCTCACCTCCTCCTGTAAATGACTGATAACACCTCTATATACAGTAGATAACACAGGATCCACCATTCACAATAGGTGATATCACAGCTCACCTCCTCCTCCTGTAAGATGACTGATAACACCTCTATATACAGTAGATAACACAGGATTCACCATTCACAATAGGTGATATCACAGCTCACTTCCTCCTGTACAATGACTGATAACACCTCTATATACAATAGATAACACAGGATCACCATTCACAATAGGTGATATCACAGCTCACTTCCTCCTGTACAATGACTGATAACACCTCTATATACAATAGATAACACAGGATCCACCATTCACAATAGGTGATATCACAGCTCACCTCCTCCTCCTGTACAATGACTGATAACACCTCTATATACAGTAGATAACACAGGATCCACCATTCACAATAGGTGATATCACAGCTCACCTCCTCCTCCTGTACAATGACTGATAACACCTCTATATACAGTAGATAACACAGGATCCAGCATTCACAAGAGGTGATGTCACAGCTCACCTCATCCTCCTGTAAGATGACAGGTAACACCTCTATATATGGGAGGGTTGGTAATGACAGGTGGAAGGGAATATAGGTCTTTGGTCTTGGGTCCCTGATTTTTTTTGACCCTAGCATAGCAACGCCCCTCCCTGCTCTCCTTGAAGACCATGAATAGATCATGTACAAACATGTATGCTCATGTGTTCTGAGTAAGTAATGGCGAGGGGGCACCATAAGGCAAATTCGCACAGGGCACCATTCAACATAAGGCCGGCCCTGGGTAAAAAATATGGTTTCAAGCAATGCAGGTGTTTTATTTCAATGCCTTTTGCAGTGCTCCCTCATGAAACACCAATATTTCTCATTATTACACATTTATGGACATCTATGGTTTGATTTCTTTGCCTATGTGGATTGGATGGGTTGTTACCAACATCTGGTGAGAACCATGTTAATAGCACCTTAAGAAATATATTTACTTAGAAAATGGGTGATGTGTTCAATACGTAATTCACCTGCAATATACTGTATATATTGCTGTAGATTGGATTCTACTGTGTGCCCTGACTGGTGGGTCCACAAATTTCTACATTGGTGAGCTGGCATATATAAGTTACACCTGTTCCTGGGAACTATTACCCATCAGTCATTATGAAAGTAAAAATATATTCAGTTCTGGCAATATGGATATCTATCTAATGGAGCAGATGCGTACCAAACATGTTGACAATTGCGTTGACATACGGTAGAATAGATAAACCAACATTGGGATTCATACACAAGTCTTGATTTTCTCTCTTCCAAGGAATTACTCCCTCCATAGCTTTGCATCGATAGCTGTGGTATTATAATCTTTGGTCAAACAATTTGTAGATCAATAGATAAGCAGACATGTTTCTGTGCGTTTACCCTAAGTCACTATGATTGACACAAGGGTTTACCAACGCCAAGGTGCAGAAAAGTCAGACGTGATGTAGCCACTGCCATACCAGATGCTAACATGTACAATATCAATAATAGTTGCTCCATTCATGAAAAGAATGAAATTACGGTACCTGTGGTGAACATTCTGCAGACACGCATTGGCCCTTGAGTCTCAGGGGGGGCCCCTCTGTCATATGATGTAAAGTAAGTACTTTATTTCCACATTTTTTTTACCCAAAGTAAGAGCTTAGTTATTGAAAAGACCAATTGACATTTAATCGAGGATTAAATTGAGCTATAATAACTAAATCTCAAACACTGATTCAAATTAAAAATTAGATGACGTGAGCAGATGTTAATGAAAATATATGAGTGTGACGGCTCTAGAACTGTAATGAGAGCTATCATCTCCATATGGAGATCTGGAGTAAAGAAGATACGAACCCGGGTGGGCAAGGTGTAAAGGAGATACACTGACTTTAAATGACTTAAATAAGAATAAATAGTAATAATATGCACTCAGAAAAACAATCCAAAGCTACGAAGTAAATCAAAGCGCCAAAGTGGTATAAAAAGTTAGGGAAGAAAATGCAGAAGGGAAAAAGAATGAACTTGCAAGGGAGAAAAACAAAACAAAAGCAAAGGCCATGAGTTATTTTACTGTTTACAGGCAATGATGGAATAAAGCAGGAAGAGGGATTTCACCGCTACTCAACACATGAATGCTCATTTCACAAATGGATTTCACAACTTTCAACACTATTGCTAACAACATGCCATGAGATTGTTATGTTAAAACATTTTACATAATAGGTTATAAGAGTTTGGCAGAAAAGTTAATATAGATTAAAAAAAAATGGTAATGCTTTCCACCTACTGTAATTTTCTACAAATTGGCAGTCGTAGGTGCTAGTCTCTTTCACTGCTAGACCTGCAAATATATCATATACTAGCTGTAGAGCCCGGCGTTGCCCGAGCATCAGGGCTGGCATTTGCGGCAGGCAGACTGGGCAGTTGCCCAGGGCCCCCACTGTCTGAAGAGCCCCCAATGTGCCAGTCACAAATGATAGGACAGAATTTATTTACACAAGTTATGTCTTATCACTACAGTCTCAATTGCAGAAGGACCTTTGGTGACATCACAGTCATGTGACTTACCAAAGGTCCTGTACTGCACTGAGCGAGTCCCAAGCCTGCAGTATGTGCTGTGTCCAGGACCCGGAGACTCCATGTCTCTCTTGGTACCAGGACTGAGGCAGAGGAGGGGGGAGCGTTCTTCAGCTTCGGAACTGACATGCTGCAGCTATCAAGACACTGCTACAAGGGCCAGGCTGCAGAGGAGGAGAGGACACACACAACAGCCCTGACGGTAAGTGCACCAGAAGGAGCCGAAGATCAGCTGCAGAATAATTTTACCTAGATTGAGGATACTTGCCAAGTGACTTTGCAGGGCAATGAGGAACCTTTTTGGGCAGCGGGGGGCTCTATGGGTTAATGAGGAACCTTATGTGACAGTGGAGGACTTCATGGGCTAGTGTGGGACATTATGGGGTAATGAGGAACATTATGGTACAGTGGGGGACTTCATTGGGCAGTGTGGGACATTATGGGGTAATGAGGAACATTATGGTGCAGTGGGGGACTTCATTGGGCAGTGTGCGACATTATGGGGTAATTAGGAACATTATGGTGCAGTGGGGGCCCTAATGTTGTACAGTGGGTAGCTTTATGGGGCAGTGGTGAACTTTATGGGCAATAAGGAACATTATGAGGCAATCAGGTAAGGGATTGCAAAAGGCGGCATTAGAATAATGAGAATTCTTGGGGACTTTATCCAGAAATGTAGTATGAGGGTGATATTATAAAAAGGGGAAGTTTTAGAGGATATTATGGACAGGGGCAGAGGGTGGGTCTATATACTGTATGTTCTGTGTGTATGCATTTGTGTGTATTCTCTGTTTATATACTGTAAGGTAGCGGTTAGGATCGGCACGACGGAAGGCAGTGACCCAGGCAACTGTTCACACAACACACAGTTTATTGGGACAGTTCAGGTATTTACAGACCTCCAACCTACAGACCGATATGCTCTGTACCTCTGCCGGGGCTCTGTCCTGATCGGGGCCACAGCCAATCCTCTCAGTTAGGCTGTGTTATCCGCACACAAGCTTTCCCCTCTCACCGTCCGCTCAATACTCTCATGAACATCCTCTCTGAGAGAGCTCCCAGGCTGTGTTAGCTTCACACAGCAGCTCCTCCTGTTCAGTCCCACTCCTCAGACCAGGGCAGCTCATAAAATCTCCTATCCCATCACAAGTGGGTGTCAGTGCTTTCAGTCAGCACTCAGCTCAGATCTCACTGCTGTTAACCCTGTGAGTGCTGTCACAGAGCAAAAGATACAATCCCCCATGTGCTGTATACCGGTCAGGGGACACATCAGGGTCGCATCACCACAATACATTTGTGTGTATGTTCTGGGTATATACATTTGTGTGTATGATCTTTTTGTATTTATATGTGTGTGTATGTTCTGTGTATATATACATGTATATGTTTTGCGAGTACATACATGTATATTTTCTGAGATAATCTTATATATGTGTACCTGCTATGTACTGTGTAGTGGATGTGTCTGACCATACAGGGACATGGTGTGATCATACCACATCTCCTGAGATTAGATATTATTATATATGTGTCCCTGCTATGTACTGTGTAATGGTCGCATCTGACCGTTCAGGGACTTGACAAAGCACCCACTGATCTTGTGGAGACCAGTGGAGGATAACACTGCGGGCACCAGTTAAAGCACTCAAACACAGTGAAACCCAAGGTGCATTGCTCCCTAGAATTTGAATATGCAGATGAAGTCCATGGAGCCTCGGTTAAGAGTCTACAACATGGACACCAGCCAGTTATCCCACCAGGGAAGGACCTAGCCCAGGGTATTAGTAGCCCTTAAGTCACTATCCAGCCCTTGCGAGCTTGAAGATATGGCCAGGGGTTTACCATGGACTAGGTATCCAACCACAGACAGCTGTTTCGGGGTTGTTGCCCCTCATCAGTGTGGGCTAGGTCCTTCCCTGGTGGGATAACTGGCTGGTGTCCATGTTGTAGACTCTTAACCGAGGCTCCATGGACTTCATCTGCATATTCCAATTCTAGGGAGCAATGCACCTTGGGTTTCACTGTGTTTGAGTGCTTTAACTGGTGCCCGCAGTGTTATCCTCCACTGGTCTCCACAAGGTCAGTGGGTGCTTTGTGATGTCTGTCTATCAAGCATTGCTCCCACCCAGCCAGAATCCTGCGCCACACTGATGAGGGGCAACAACCCCGAAATAGCTGTCTGTGGTTGGATACCTAGTCCATGGTAAACCCCTGGCCATATCTTCAAGCTCGCAAGGGCTGGATAGTGACTTAAGGGCTACTAATACCCTGGGCTAGGTCCTTCCCTGGTGGGATAACTGGCTGGTGTCCATGTTGTAGACTCTTAACCGAGGCTCCCCGGACTTCATCTGCACGTTCAGGGACTTGGCCTGATCATACCATGATTTGGTCATATATTTTGTTAAAAACAAGCTGGGAAATGTTTTACCACAAAGAAAGAATTATTTGTGATTCTATGCTGTAATGTCTGTATATTCTTTTTTACTTCCTCACCCCAGTAGATATGGTATGATCAGACCATGTCCGTATACAGTCAAACACAGCCATTACACAATACATAGCAGGGATACATATGTAAGATCAGACCATGTTCCTGTACAGTCAGACACAGCTATTACACAGTACATAGCGGGGACACATATATAAGATTATCTGAGCACAGGAGATGTGGTATGATCAGACCATATCCCTATACAGTCAAACACAGCCATTACACAATACATAGCAGGGATACATGTATAAGATTACCTCAGCACAAGAGATGTGGTATGATCAGACCATGTCACTGTATGGTCAGACACGGCCATTACACAGTACATAGCAGGGACACATATATAAGATTCTCTCAGCACAGGAGCTGAGGTATGATCAGACCATGTTCCTGTATGAACCTATATTGTGGCCACCAATTTCGTTGGGCTAAAGTCAACTTTGAAAAAACCTATAGATGAAATGAGTTTAATAGCCAAAAATGTGGGTATAAATATCACTTTATTGAAATATATACACAAAAATGATATTTTAAAACCATATAAAAGGCAAAATTACTTTGAAAATCCCATCAGAGACCAAGACACCCCTCAATTTTATTACTAAGTATACAGGATATTAACCACGTCTTATTACACAAGCCTAATACAATTCATGATGGTGCACGCAATTACATGGTACAATATTCCATATTTCTCCTAACGACGTTGCCAGTTCATAATCAGTGAGCACTAATAAAATAATAATAAAGTGCAAAGTGAACTCAATTAGAATGAAATGAACACTCAAAAATAATAAAGTTTGGAGTGCAAAAAAAATAAATAAAATTTTCGCACCAAAATAAATGCTATTAATAAAGATAAAGTGCAAAAGTGCAATGAAAGGTAAAAAATGTGTATTACAAATGACTCATACTTGTGTCAAGTATGAGTCACTTGTAATACACATTTCATGTGTATTACATGTTCCTGTACGGTCAGACACAGCCATTACACAGTACATTGCAGGGACATATATATAAGATTATCTCAGCACAGGAGATGTGGTATGATCAGACCATGTCCCTGTACAGTCAGACACAGCCATTACACAGTACATTGCAGGGACATATATATAAGATTATCTCACCACAGGAGATGAGGTATGATCAGACCATGTCCCTGTACAGTCAGACACAGCCATTACACAGTACATTGCAGGGACACATATATAAGATTATCTCAGCGCAGGAGATGAGGTATGATCAGACCATGTCCCTGTACAGTCAGACACGGCCATTACACAGTACATTGCAGGGACATATATATAAGATTATCTCAGCACAGGAGATGTGGTATGATCAGACCATGATCCTGTATGGTCAGACACATCCATTGCACAGTACATTGCAGGGACATATATATAAGATTATCTCAGCACATGAGATGTGGTATGATCAGATCATGTCCTGTATGGTCAGACACATCCATTGCACAGTACATAGCAGGGACACATATATAAGATTATCTCAGCACAGGAGATGTGGTATGATCAGACCATGTCCCTGTACGGTCAGACACATCCATTACACAGTACATAGCAGGGACACATATATAAGATTATCTCAGCACAGGAACATTTTTTTTAAACATATCCAATTGTGGAAATTATTATTCCAAGATCTATCTATTAAAATAAACTTTAAAATTAACTTTGTTATTTGCAAAACCCCTTTAAGTATGGAAACATAAACATTTGCACCAGATAAATACAAAAACAATATTGTGATTTATAAATAATGCAAACCATGATACAGTCAAAAGCCTATGCGTTCAAGTCAATCCAGGCTTCAGAGGGAGAGACTGAGAATAACAAGATAGGATCACATAAGACCAGGCCGCTTCTTGAAAAAGCTAAACATAAAACATGTACTGGGATGGTGCCGCTGTGCGCTATACTCCTGCTACTATGTGATCCCATTTTATTTCCTTCATGGGGTTATTCTGTCTTTGCCTCTGAAACTTTGATTTCATTACCTAGAATGACTTTACACATAGGCTCTTCAGTGTATCATGATTCATATCATTTATAGATCACAATATTGTTTTTGTATTTATGTGCTGGATATATTTATGTTTCCATTTATAAATCTGATTTCAGATTATTATCTGATTCATACAGTGCACAAAAAATTTAAAACATAACTTTTTTTTATACAGAAAATCACATCTAGGGGAAAGCTAAAGCAGCCTTCCACAGAGAGAGTGCTGGGGGGCAGCACGGGTCTGATGTAGTCACAGGTGAGGTATCATGCAGTCCTTTGGTGGTAGTCCGCACCTCGGCCACCTCGCCAGCGCAAACAAGGGAAACGCTGCGGTTCTTTCTTTGACAAGAAAACGCAGACTCAGTGGAAATCTTTTTCATCAATAAAACTTTACTTTTATCTCAATTAAACAGGGGTGTACACGCATTTTGCAGGTTTTCTTCTTTCCCAAATATGGGGTTATGTCATTCACCATTACTCTCAATTTATCAGCCTAGCCCTTAGGCTGCTACTGAAATTTTCAAGCCTCTCACTCTCCCGGTCAACATCATTTGTTCGCCACAAAATCAAAAAGTCTAACAAGTCCATGTCACCCACAGGGATTTAGCATGTGTGTAATATTGAAATAGCCGACAGGACAGCACTCCTCCGCAATTACGGCATAGGCCCGATCACAGGAGCCAAGGAACCTTCAGCAATGATGGGATTCCTAAGGTTCAGCCAGAGGAAGGTTGATGCTACTGATGCTAATGTGACACTTCCCATGGACTCAAACCTGGAGGGACTTGGTTATCCGGCTCGACAGCCCAGTTCTTCTGTTCATTAATCACCACATATCCAGGTCCTGAGTTTGGCCCAGAGGGTGCAGCCAAATTGTTCTCTTGGGGTCTTCTTCTCCGCATGCCTTCCACAGATTTTAGTTGTTCTTTACTGACTACTCTCCTTTCCCTTCCAGTGTGTAAGCAAGTTTTATTCAAAAACTTCACCTTTAAAAGGTGTACTAACTGTCTCAGAAAATTAACCCTCCCCTAACCCAAAGCCTTCAGGGAAGCAGTCAACTATACTGGCCAGTAGGTGGCCACAAAACACCAACATATCAGCTTTATATTTATAATGTTCCATTATAAAATTTACTTCAATGGGGACCTCCAGGGTGGGAATGGCAGTGCCATCTATGCAGTCGGGGGATACGTTTTTTGCAGCCCTGGCCCTGGTGTATGGTGACACTGATGGCATCTCCTTGGCCTAGTCAAAACTTTGTAAGCTCAGACAGGGAGCGTGGCCAACCGAGGAGTATTGCTCTGAGTTCAGGAGATGGGACATTGACACTCAGTGGAATGACCCTGTGCTTAGGAGTCAGTTCTGTCTGGGGTTGTCAGATAGGCTACAAGACTCTATGACTCAGTACACTGCTCTGGAGTCATTGTAGGCTACTGAGGCTCTTGCTATTAGGTTGGACAGATGCCTGAGAGAAAGACCTGAACCTACCTTACCCCTGGTTGCCATCCGTGATGTGGAGGTAACATGTGCGGGTTCTGATGTATCTAAGCAGTTGGGGAATGTAACTTCTCATACTAGCCCATCTACAGTTCATCAGGTTTGGAGGTCTTGTTTCTTTTGTAGTCAAGCTGATCACTTTATTAAGGTCTATCCACATCGCTCTGAACCCATTTCTCAGCTGCTGACATCCTTTGAGGATAAGCGCCTTAGTACTATTGTCTCTGCTGTGTTGGTCCTATGTCCAACGGCAGAGGTGGTTAAACACCTACCGGAGAATAGGGTCAAAACCCAGCCTACACCTCAGAATGATGCTGGGCTCAAGTGTTATCCTGAGAAGTGTAATGGGGGGAGGGTGGTGACTTCCACTAAATCTTTTGTGAAAAAGTTACCAAAAAAAGATACAGGGAAATGTTTCCACAATTTGCCTCCCTGAGAAGGTACTCTCTGTCTGTAACCGTATGAATGGTAATAAATGTTCAAGCCCAGAACTGAGTGTGGTTGATTTTGTGTGGGTGTTGTCAAAATACATAAGATGGAAGTGTGCGACTGGAGCTCCTACTTCTGAAGTTATTGGCACGTTTAGGATATTGGCCATTTGCTGTGTTGTTCCAGCTCAAACTTCCTCCGGTACTAAATACCCGTAATATCTTTTACAGGTCAGGCTCAGGAAATTTAGACTGTTTCCAGACATGCCCGGTTTAGAGTCCAGAGGCCTCTCATAAAGGGGGATGGTAATTTCACGCGTTGACTGCTTTGCAGTCCATGTGAAATGCTGCTATGATTAAAATCAAAGTTCATTTCCTTTTCTACATTCAATATTAATGAGCAGATTCTGCTGTTTCTGTGTGCGGCATTGCATGTCTAGGTGAGGGAGGTGTCAGATCACTTAGGTGTCCACTCCCTCAGCCTTTAAGCAATTCTATGTCCTTCCACCAGGTTTTGCTGATAGACTTTAATCTCTACAAGGACCTCGATTGGCGAAGACGTGCGAGTTTGCGCTAGTTCTTGCTGCTGTTATATTCCATGTAAGAGTTGCTGTGTTTTCCCTGGTCTGTGGGTGGAGGTAGGGACTCTTAGCCTAGGGCTAATCATAAGCATAGGGCAATGGTGGTGACCCAGAATTGCTCACCTTCAGTAGTACCTCTCGGGGCAAGGTAAGCCGGGGACCCCAAGTCTAAGGGTCAGACTAGCTCCCCTGAACCTCTTTAGCCCATCTTACCATCCTGATTACCTTACCGCTATACCACCGCATGACAATATCACAAAAGTGAATATTTCACTCACATTTTTGTTAATATGTTGTTATATCTTTTCATAGGAGAACGCAGAAGATATGACCCTTTGACACAATGTAAAGAAGTCAGTGTTAAGCTTTTATAACAGTGTAAATGTGGTGCCCTCTAAATAAACCATCACACAGTCATTAATCTGTAAACCGCTGGAAACAAAAGTGAGTACACAACTAAGGCTAAGGTCACACATATGGCCTTGGTCCGTTTTGGCATCAGTTTTTAGATTTTTTCTTTCTAAGTCCAAAAACTGATGCAAAAACGGATTATATGTAATCTATTATATAATTGCCGTAGCGACTTCTGTCGCGTCCGGCGCTACTTCCGTGGCTTTGTTCGCGTGGCTCGGCACTTTCTCCAGGACTCTGTTCATGGCCGCGTAGCGGCCCCTTGCCCCGCGAAGCATTGCCCGCGAAGCGGGCATTGCGAGCCCTTGCCCCGCGAACAAAGCCACCAACATGCCCCCCTGAGCATGGGGCTGTAGTGTACACCGCTATGGTATACTACAGCCCCATGCCCAGCTGCCTGTCTGCCCCGCTCCCCTCGCCGCCGGCATGGGGCTGTAGTGTACACCGCTATGGTATACTACAGCCCCATGCCCAGCCGCCTGTCCGCCCCGCTACCCTCGCCGCGCCCGCTACCCTGAACCCCGCGGCGGCGAGGGGAGGCAGACGGGGCAGAAGAGAGGGGTTGCTCCGGAGCACTGTGTCAGCGGCTCCGGAGCAACCCCTCTCTTCTGCCCCGTCTGCCTCCCCTCGCCGCCCCGCCACCCCACCGTACACAGCTCCGGAGCCACTGCTCCGGAGCCACCCCTACCCCCCGCCGCTACCAACAACCCCGCCACCTACTACCCTTCGCCACCCCGGCGGCGAGGGGAGGCAGACAGGGCAAAAGAGAGGGGTTGCTCCGGAGCCACCCCTACCCCCCCGCCGCTAACAACCACCCCGCCACCTACTACCCTCCGCCACCCCCGCCGCCCCCGCCGCCCCCTAAGCCCCCGCCGCCGTCGATCACTTACATGCCTTCTTCTTCATCTGATCATCCGTCCGATCCAGGAGTCCTCCGTCCGGCCCAGGCGTCCTCTTCGTCCGGCCCCGGGGGTCTTCTGTCTTCTTTACGCCATCTCCGGCTCCTACGTCCTCTTCACTTCCCATAGAGATAGAATGGACGAAAAATCGTCCATTCTATCTCTATGGGAAGTGAGGCGCTATTCTGATTGGTCGCCGTCAGCACACAGCGACCAATCAGAAGATCGCCTCACTTCCCATAGAGATACATAGCGGTGTTTCGGCCAATTTATGGCCGGGCCCCTGGTTCTATTTTCGGCCACGGGGCTCGGCTCTGATCGGTCGTTCCACGGGGCCGCAGACTCGCTTCGCAGCCATTGCTCGCGCCTTAGCAATGGCTCGCAATCATTGCGAGCTGTTGCTGATGCGCGAGCAATCGCCACGAAGCGCCCATTGCGAGTCTCCGGCCCCGTGGAACGACCGACCAGAGCCGAGCCCC